>DWHP01001871.1:0-15293 GCA_018247895.1 Parnassius honrathi | reverse complement strand
CTTGCATTTGTGCTCTTGGCAACACTGGTTCTCGTACAAAATAAGGTTGGCAGCAATTCTATTACGTATTATAGTAGTAATTTTCCGTATTATAGTAGTGATTTTCCGCTTTCTGTCCGGAAATTTCAACCTGAAAAATGAACCACGTGGCCGTCCGGAAATTTAATCAACAATGACTTAATATTCATAATGATTAAAGACGATTGTGTAAGCTGATAATACTCTATCTACAGCTGAATTCGCAGCAGGTTTTGATGTTAGCATCAAAACAATATTGGTCAATTTGCGTCGGATTCGCAAGGTAAAATAGCTTGACTTGAGTTCCTCACGAACTCTATGACCGCCAGCGCGATTTACGTGTCGAGACGTGCCTTGCACTGCTCAACAGGCTGATAGAATTTTAAACCACATTGCTACTTGCGACAAAAAATGAATTCTGTATTCACAATTGCAAGCTTTCGGCAAGTTGATTGAATCCTGGTTCAGCACCTAAACAATACTCTAAACGAAAACATACCTCTAGAAAAGTGACGGGTCGTAGTTTAGTATTTAAATAAATATATAAACGTCTAACGCCAGTGTGATTCATCACCGATTCTTACCACACGGGATAAGCTTTACAGAGAGGTACTTTGAAGAACTCAACACAATGATGGAGAAGCTCGCATATCTTCAACCAGCTCTGGTCAATCGCTCAATCCCGTTTCTTCTGCACGGCAACGCGACACCTCATACTGTGCAACTAACGGTCTCCAAGTTACAAGAGCTGTGGTATGAACCTCTCCGTCCTCCGCCGTACTCAAGGTCTAGCGTCTACAAACTTCAACTTTTTTCAGAATTTAGATAACTTTTTCTTTTTGATTAAGAAAAAAATTCAATACCCAAGAGGCAGTATAAAATGCCTTTGAAGAATTCGTTGACTCGCATTCAGCTGATTTCCTCAAAAAGGTCATCAATAAACTCCCACTGCGTTGGCAAAGATGCATCAATTGCATGCTTGATTACTTTTATTAATAGAAACGAAAAAAATTCCTTATTGAAAAATGGCAATTTCACAGGTAAAAGTCTAATATAATAAAATTACGGTGTGCGTTTGTTCGTACTTTTTTTTAATGTGAGATAAATGATTTTTTTACTTACGGAATCAACTTTCTACTTCTTAAATATAGTTAAGAACTATAGTGGCGCTATTGTAAATATCCAATTTTCTTATAAAAGTGACAAATTAACTCACAGTCCATTTTATAGTTTTTTTTTATAGAATAAGGATGACAAACGAGCACACAACCCACCTGATGGTAAGTGGAAGCTGTGGCCCATAGACGTCTACATTTTTCATCGATCAAGAATTTAAACGCAGATGCGTTGTCACCCCTGAGGACTAAGAAGGAATGCCTTGTTTCCAGTAAAAAAGGGTCTCCGGATCTCTACACTCACCACACGAAACACAGCAGTATTAAGCTGCTATTTTACGCTGATATTCTATGAGAGCGTGGTCCTCCCCCGGTCGAGCCGACCCATTCATGCTACAACCATAATATAGCTGCAGCGTGGCTCTACCACGTATTGACATTCTGTGAGAGCGTGGTCCTTCTCCGGTCGAGCCGACCCATTCGTGCTCCAACCATAATATAGCTACAGCGTGGCTCTACCACGTATTGATATTCTGTAAGAGCGTGGTCCTTCTCCGGTCGAGCCGACCCATTCGTGCTACAACCATAATATAGCTGCAGCGTGGTTCTACCACGTGTGTAGTTAGTTTATAGTAAGTGTATTTTATTCCTATTTCTAAAAATCAATTGCTGTCCGTAAGCCTCGCAAAACTTGGACATGACTCGACCAATTTTGATAATTTTACTGTGTGTATTTGAGTGGGATAGCTTAAAAACTCAGTTGGACCGATAGGTGGTACTGTTGTGTAGATACAGAAATCACCCGTGCGAAACCGTGGCGGATTGCTAGATAATGCCTTCCTGACCAAATTTCTGTCACGGTGGTAGCCTCTTCGGATACTAACCATTATCACAGGACAGAATTACAGTGCCCAAGTGTAAGCGCAAGCACAGGTGAACTTTCTATTCCGTTAATCTCATAGTCCGATGGGACGGTAAACCGGTACGACTGGAGAGGAGATTTTCGTAGGTTTATACCGAATAAACCAGCCAAATAAGGTCTCAAATTGTTTTTCTTGGTTGACGTTCAGTTCCCGTATGCATATTTTCGATAATTTAACACCTCAGTAAGAAGAAATCCCGCGCATAAGAACCAAGTCGGCTAGATGTCATTATTGTGGAAGAGCCAAAGATCGATCAACTAGAACAGCATGCCAAAAATGTGATAAGCCTATTTGCAATGAACACAAATATTGTACGTATCCGTTGTTATAACCATAGTGAAAATGATCTTGAAATGAAAAATGAAATGACGTAATCATGAGAAAAATGTCGAATATTATATAATGTTCATATGATGATTTTTCAAATATTTTTTAAGTGTAAGGTAGGAGTCCCTATTTTTTTGTTTTACTCAGCAAAAAGGTATTTTTTTTACTTCAAAAGTGCCAATAAAGAAATATTACTTATGAAATAACTTTATTTCATAGTTCTCATCCGATAGGGGGAAAGTACTGAAATTTCTTTGGGGCACATTTGTGCCCCGCGCGTATAATCCTGTAATGAGGAAAGGTGCGTGTAACGGAGTGTTAAAAAATAAGGTGAGAATAATATAGCTATCTTATTTTGTACCACGTGAAACGTCATATACATAAAGAGTTCAGCTAAAAGAATTTTCTTATTTTAGGATTCACTCTATGCTAGTAATTACTCTGAATGTCAGACATAGTCAAATGCCTTTGCTTGTTTTTCTTTGCTCGTGGATTAAATCGATTTGTACTTTTGCTAGTTTCATAAATAGATCAAAACTAATTTTATCAGCTTTTCGCTTACGTAATTACTCCAACGTCTGACATAGCCAGAAACTAATAAGAAGGACATAGCGTTCAAAATAATCATTATAATGTACTCTTTGTTCAAAATCATAGATAAATAAATATCTATTATGAACTTCAAAATCACCTGTCAAACTGTCAATACAAAAAATATTTCTCTTACATTTTTGTTACTGGTTAAATGTTATCTAAAAACAGAATTTAACTGTTTAGTTCCTACAATTGCTTCAATATCGTTTTTATCTTTATAAATAACATCTAAATATACATGAAAATGTTGAAAGGAGTGGTGAGTGTTGTTTCTAAGACTTCGCGTAAAAATATTTGTCCTCCAGTATTTTTGTTAATTTTAAAACGATCGTAGCACACTATCTACTTTATTATCATAAATTGTATAGTATAGCCTGAATACTTTATGAGATTGCCATAAAGAAAAGAAGACGCAAATACCCCTCAAAAACATTATTTTCGTCTATTCTTTCACTTTTTCATAACTTCAACATTACACTCTCAAGTCCACTGCAGAACATAAGTCTCTTCCAAGTTATGCCACAAAACACGGTCAAGGGCCACTTTCATCCATCTATTTCCTGCATATCCTATCAGGTTGTCACTAGATTTAGTAGAAGGCCACTTTAGACCAAGTTTACCTGTAAGAAGTTGTAACAAGAGAACCCTTTTTCCTATTCAGTTGTCAGTTCTTTGAGCTATATGACTGACCATTAAAAGAGCATTTAAAAAACTAGATATGAAATAAATTTAGCATTACTGACATAATATTCTATGTTTAAAAATGTTTTGTTATACATGGTAAGTAAAAAATTTTCAAACCTTTATATCGGAGATGTTTAGATTTATAATCTACAATTGTCATAATCATTCAAAATTAGAAAAGTCATAGTGACATTTTAATAAACATGTTAAATTATGTTTTTAATCAATTATCAATCAGTTTTTTATAATATGCCAAAACTAAAGTTGATAATTATTTAAAAATAATGTTAAAAAATATGGGCTGTTATTGGTCCCTTTTTAAAACAAGTGTGAGTTTGTTGTAATCAATAGTTTCTTAGTAATGATTACAACATGATAACTCTTAATATTGAAAGTTTGTCATAACTAAGATTATTCTCCCTTTATCTATAAATTATGTATAACTATCACTGTAACATGTCATACATACATTTGTATTGCATATATTAATACTGTTAAGGAGACTGCTGAGAACCATGATAAAGAAACATAATGCCTATAATTATATTAACTTTCTTAGTCTTACTACTAAAACAAATTAGTGAGTACTTGTGGCAGAAACAGGTAAGATAGTATGAAATATTAAAGAGCAAGAGCAAGCTCTACAGCAAGAAGCTCGAAAGTATGCAACAACTCCCTTCCTCTCTTAATTCCAATATCTCACACTTCATTTATTTGCATTCATGAAATTATTTTAATATTCCATTTCAGATAATTTTTGGAACTGGTGTCTATGCTGGTGTTTACATAGCACAAAATTATCAGGTAAACAAAATATATGGTTAATTGACCAACAAATTTATAGATTTTTTATATGACTATCAAATAAATGTGTGTAGTTAATCCCATTTTAGACTATATCAGAGTGAGATTCAGGGCATGAAAGAATCCACTGTACTAACCCAACATGCATTAGCAGATTAACTGACTATATTTCATTTATGCAGAGTTACTCACAATATTTTCTTTATTACTTTTTTATAGTAGAAGGTGCAAACAAGCATGGTGCTCACCTGATAGTGTCAACCACCACCCATGAACAACTGCAATGCTAGGGGAAGCGCAAGTATGTTGCTGACCTTTTAAAAAGGAGTACAGTTGTTCCTTGAAGGTGCTTAAGTCATATCAGTCCAGAAAAATCTCCAGTGGTAAATTATTTCACAAGAATATTATCCAAGGAAGAAAATTCATAGTAAATCACATGGTGGATCGCCAAGCATCCAGATGGTGTGGATGATATAGTGAGTTTTGGTGCAATATGTATTTGATGTTTGTGGAATTTGGCGGCTGGAATTAATCCGAACATTTCTTCAGAGCACTGCCTGAGGTAAATGCAATAAAAGATGTAAGAAATGCAAAATCAATGCTGAACCAGCAAATCGGCAGATCATCCACTCAGCATCCCAAGCTTTTTAGAGACCAATTAGCCTTGCCCTCCAAGTGACTGTGGAACTGTACATTCTATAAACAAATTCAACAATACACTCGACTTCAGACAAGTTCCCAAGAAATACTGACACAGCCAGTGGAAATAGTAACATCAGTGCTGCCGATCACCCACTCAGCATCCCAAGCTTTTTGGAGGCCAATTTAGCCTCCTCCAACTGACTGCAGAACTGTACATTCCATAAAGGACTTCAACAATACACTAGACTTCAGACAAGTTTCCAAGAAATATTGGCACGGCCAGTGTAAAAAGTAACAGCAGTGCTCCCATCCACATAACAATAATGTTACTGGTTTGCAACATATCACTAATATGCAGTAGAAAAATCGTAGGTAGGTAGCACATAGCCTTGTGTAATACCAGCATTAATTGTAATCGGAGCATGCACCATCTACTACGATCTGTGCTTGAAATGAAAGAAAGCTGATTATCCAATTGCACAATTTTTTGGGAAGCCCATAGGAAGGAAACTTCAAAAGAAGCACTTTGCATAACCCAATCGAAGGCCTTCGCTATTTACAAACTAACAATCTAAGCCCCCTTGGACTCTACTGCCTCTGCCCATTTATGAGTCAGGTAAACTAGAAGATTACCAGCTGAGTGACCTAACATAAACCATATTTGTTGTCATTAATCAGCTGGTGTTCCTCAAGGTACCTCTTGAGCTGGCAGTTCATAATGGATTCCATAATTTTGAAGAGCACGATGGTAGCTGTAGGCTTGTGGTTGTATGGGTCTGAACAGTCGCTTTTTGTAGGGATCGGGAGCACTAAGGCAGTCTTCTATGAGTCTGAAAATATACCTAGGGAGTAGGAGTACCGGAAAAGACGCGTTAGAACCGGTTCTAACTCCGGAACACACGTCAGGACCATTCAGCGTGGTAGTGTTAAATTGCCAAGGATCTCGATCTCTCCGAATGAGATTTTTTATAGCATCAACGGAGTCGCCTGTAGATGCTGGGATTGTCAATAGGCAAGACCTTCAGGATTACCGAGACGTCGAAAACAGATATCCTGCCCTACATATAAGTAAACTTTACCCCGAGGCACAAAGGAGTGTTCACATTTGTACCCCGGTTAGGAAAGGTACAAAGCATCAACCAGAGATGACTCCTGCATCTCAGTCAGAAAGCAAGGCCGGCTTTCCCGTCTCGAGATGATAGTGGATGTTAGAATGAAGTCCCCTGATGTTGCAGAAATTCACGGATAGTATGGCAGGGGTCGCCTTTGTTTTTTGCTCTACTTGCCTTGAGCAGAGATATTGTTGAACGGAGTTTCGCTGCTCAGGATTGGATTCCAAATTACCAGGTGTGGTGGTACCCTCCTGTGGGATGCTTATTTAATTCTGCCAAATTATGAAGGGAGCCATATTATTTATAAAATAAACTTAGAAATTAAGCTTACTATTATATCTAAAAGTTGGTGGTCCATGGCAAGATAAAAAATCGGTTAAATGGTCGCTTATTCCTAAAAGATAATAGGAAGAACCACTGGATTATCTTGTAAATACTTAAAAATAATATGCAAAGAAAATGAATAAATTTATAAAAGAAAACCTATCATTTCCTCATACACATATAAATATAATATTGAAGTGTCTCTCTCTAATATTGAAATAACTGGCTTTTATTAACTTGAGAGGATTATTTGCGTGCGATTAAGACAAACAACCATTTTTAAATTTTTGCCCATCTGTCTGGCTTAATATTTGGAATGGCTGAACCAATTGTGATGATACTTTACGAACAGATAGAGAGCAATGCCAGGAAATATCTAGGTAGTATTTTAAACGAAAAACTTAGATTTATTTTTTAAATCGAAAAATTGATTAAATATCCTCTATCTTATCCTAGTCCTGGAACAAATTTACAATACCTAGCACGAAAAATACATTAAATGTTAGAATAAATTAAAGATGCCAGGAACAGTTATTTGAAACTATACTCATGGACAAATTTAGAGAATGCAATAAAAAGGTTTAATTTCTCCTGCTGTTAATTATCGTGCATACAGGACACAAACATACTGTGAAAATTTTTGCCAACTATTGAATTTGTTTAAATTTTTGCCTTGACTGTCTTGTTTATCATGTTAAGTGTAAATTATTACTGCAAATAAACTTGAATGCTAGATCTAAAAGTTGCTAGGGCTATTACTTTAATTGACTTGATATTATAAATGAAATTGGGCACACCTACAAACATGTGGCCCAAACCTTACGATTATCAAAATCTGTGGTATGCCAGGTTGTCAATAGGTATCGGCAGACTGAACAATATACGAGACTTGCAGGGTACGGAGATGTAAATGGAAAACTGGCCAGAAATGACTGGTACATTGTTACCAGTGTGCTTAGAAACCGAACCCTAAAGTTTGAGTTAAGAATGAAGCTTTGAACGAAATTTGAGGGGTTACAAGTAACTCGAGTTAATTTTGCTCACAAAAAATTGGAATGACGAAGATTACAGTTATGTTCACAGTATATTCACAGATGAATCCAGATTTTGCCTGAAGCCAGATGACAGAAGGGTTAAAATGTGAAAAAACCTGGGAGAGTGGTAAACTCAGTGCAATATCATTGGAAAAGAGGCATATGGTAGAGGGTCGGTTATGGTATGGAGAGGTATTTATTTGTATGGGGGCACATACGGAATTCAATGGGTAATTAACAGCAGCACAATATGTAACTGAGATTTTGGAAGAAATTGTAGTTCCATTTGGCTATTTTATAGGAGATAGATTTGTTTCTATGCATGATAATGCACACCCCCATACTGCACCAGTAGTTGTAAATACCTTCAAAATGTTGAAATCAATACTATGGGGTGGCCAGCGCGCTCGCCGACAAGTCCCATAGAGCATGTATGGGATAAGCTTGAAAGATAAATTAAGAATAGAAATTCTGCCTTTGCTAATTTGGAAGATCTTAAAAAAACACATTACAGGAATGGAAAACAATCCCTCAAGATTTTATTGATATCTTGATTAGGAGTATGCCAAGGAGACTGAAATCAGTTCGAAGAGCTAGAAGAGGCAAAACTAAGTACTGATTATAGTTTTTATGAAAAAAAGGTTTCCTGATTTTTTTTTCTTAATTGGTTTTATTTTTATTATTTATTTTTGACGTTTGCAATTTTAAATTAACGAATAATAAGCAAAATCTAAATTAATAAACTTAACTCACAAATATCTGTGATATTTTGTTATATACACACTTTTTGATTTTTTCTAAATTTGTCCATGAGTGTATATACTAAGTAGTAAATAACATGCCTAATGGTCTTTAAACACTATGAAATTATCGTTTTTCTACCTATTTGTTTTGGTTTACTGATATCTAACAATATTTCCTTAATCAAATGACCTACTTAAATACATCACTGACTTATTTGCAGGCTTTTCTTATATATTTTTTTTGATAATACTAAAGTTATTTTTTTATTTTCAGTACATAATGTAAAGGTTTAATTTTTCTTTAATTATTTGAGAAATATTTTCTAATAACAGCTAACCGGTATATCTAGTATGACACTTCAGATATTTAATGGGAATTTAAAATTAACAAACATTTGATTGTTTTCATTGAAATTTTATCATGTGCTTGCCAAGATTAATAAGGGAATAAAATTTGAGAAACTATTTTGATTCTCACTTTACTTTTGTTATAACATCATTTTTTGTAACCAATATCAAACAATTTAGTGCTAAACATACATTTTGAGTATAGGCTGTTAAAGCTGAAGTCCAAGTACAAAGGAGGCCATGCCTTTAGATGTATGGATCAACTGGCCTTTAAATGTTTTATGACTAACTATTTAAAAATAAACTTACATTGTTCCTGGTTCAATGTGTTTGGAAAAGTGCTTACTGTATGGCCTCTTTTGTTTAAAAATTGTTAACAATAATATAATTGAACCTAAATAACAAAAATGTTAGATCCTTAGCATAGACCTTGTCTTAAAATATTTTCTTAATACAGGGTGCTGTTTCATTAATTTGTAAGAAAACTATTAGGGAATGCGACAAGGCTTTTGGAAAAAAAAATGGTTTGTTATTTTTTATTACTTTGTATTTTGTAGACTTATTATTGTATACCAACATTAAACCAGGAACTTAATTTCTAGACAAATATGTGTATGTATTTATGTAATTAGGCTTAATATATGTATTTATAATATACGAAGTGGTTGCATTATATACAGTATGGTAAACAATATTATGGTTGTTTAATGTATAAACATTTCTTAGCAATAAACATTTTATACTTTTGCTATTTACAGATTGATAAAGTTGAAGACCCCAAAGTACTTTTGGAAAAGGCACAAACATTTATCAAAACTAAACTCGCAGAGTTCAGTGACGGAAAAAAGGGTGGTGATTAATGGTGCAAACAATGATGAAATGAAATAGACTTCAAAATAAATTAAAACAATTTATTATAAGTAGTTCTAGCAAATTATTAAAATAAACAGTATACATACATTTTAAATATTACCACATATTTTTACAACATTGAGATGCCACCTCCAATATGTTCAATCCTTGTTAATGGTTCCTCAAAAGCTAACCAATCACTGGAATGTGTAGGTAATAATCCCATACTTTGACATTTATAAAGGGCCAATAATATGTTCACAACATTTCCAATAAAATAGACGAATTTTTGACCTGCTGCTTGTGTGCCTTCAACCATTTTGAATGTACTTTGAGTGGCAAACAAAGCTTTTATTGGTCGGACAATCAACATTCCTACCATCATTATTGGGAAAATTGAAATTGAATTTCCTGCCATGTACATTATAAAAAGGTTCATAGGCACTTGTTTTAATGGCCCCAAAGCAACATCCCATAATTTCTTAATTAGAAGTAGGTTCGAATCGGTATCTTTTGATGATTCTGAATAGTTAGCATTTGTAGCCTGACTATAACCCGGAGGCGATGGTAAGTCACTCGCTGATGTACGAGATCTGAAAATATTAATTTTATATAAAAACTAGTTCATTGGCGTTACAATATCGTTTTATGTAGATAAGGTTACTTACTTTTGACTAAAGTCTAGAGCCCATTTAAACTTTTTGTTTGTTTTTGTTAAAGACATATTAATAATAATTTACAATGAATGTATTCAATAACACAATCGTGAGCTTAATTATTGAAGAAATTTAATTTACTAGTCAATACAATAGTCAAATGAAAAATCAAGTAGTAAAACTGTCAAAGTCAGTCTCGTTTTGAGATTGACTGACAGTTATGGAGTATAAAGTAAGGAGTACAGACTGTATTAAAAAGTGTCCATAAAAAACTGTTAAATAAGGGTGGCGCCACTATAGCTACGTGGTAAATTTTACAGAACGCGCCGAAAAATATTAGAGGGATAGACGACTTTTTCGAGATTATATTTACTAAATAAAATTATTTTAGAGCTACCGAGCAGTTTAGCAGCACACTTCAAACCGTCGACTACTGCTAAGTTCATTTCATCCCAGTAGCTACTCCGGCGCTGTTGTGAAGAGTTTTGAACTGTTATTTACAGGTGGTCACTTTTCAACTATTCTACTATGGGAGTTGGTACTCCTTACTTCTACACTCCATACTGACAGTTTTACAAATAGGACTGCTCAGTATAAATCGATATTTCATAAAATATTGATATATCGAACCGATCCGATATTATCGAATCATCTGATATCGATAAAGGTATCGATATATTGTATCCGCTGGTGACTGGCTGCTGGGAATTCTAATTTAAATTTAATTTTGGAACATGGAATCCTTTTTCAAAATTATTCATTCGTTTATTGATTAGCCGGGTTGTTCCGGGTTCACTGGGAGAGAATGCCTAAATGCACTAAAATGTAAATAAATAAAATTAGCGTTTTGTTTCATCACACTTAAATGTTTTTCGTCTTTATAGATACGTTAAAAATTCGACTAATTATGGAATATGAGTACCGTGGTGACAGTAGCGCGGCACAAGCGGTGTATTGCGTGTAATTAGTTAAACAGGCTAAGCCAAACAGGCGTACAATTTTTTAAAATCACGGAAATAATGTTAAATTTGATGGTTTGTCGTTTCAAAATTGTAATATTTAAAATTACCAACTAGGTTCAAATTACTATTGCTACAATTAATAATAATTTCAGGAAAAGTGTATAAACACACACACACACACGTACGCACACACACGTACTCACGCACGCACGCACGCAATTGCACGCACACGCACGTACACGCACGCACATACACACAAACGCACACACACACACGCACAAACGCACTCGCACATGCACGCGCACATACACGCGCACACATACACGCGCACGCACACACACGCACATGCACAAGCACAAGAGCACGTGAATACATACGCGCACACACACAAACACATGCACAAGCGCACACACACACGCACGCTCACACACACACACATGCACGCACACGCACGCACACACACACGTGCACACAAAATCACACACACACACGCGCACAAGCGCACACGCACACACACGTGCACACACACGTACACATACGCGCGTACACACACGTACACATACGCGCGTACACACACGCGCACACTCGCGCGCGCACATACACGCGCACACGCGCGCACACAGCCACATACAAGCGCGCACACATACGCCCCCACACACTTGCACACACACACAGACGCACTCACACGCACACACACACTCGCAAACACACACACATACGCACACGCACACACACGCACACACACACGCACACACACGTACAAACGCAAGTACACGCGCACGCACACGCGCACACACACGCGCGCCCGCGCGCGCACCCGCACACAGACGCGCGCGCACTCACACGCGCATATACGCGCACACACACGCGCTCACACACGCGCACACACACGCGTACACATACGTGCGTACACACACGCGCACCCGCGCACGCGCACTTACGCGCGCACACACCCACACTCACGCGCTCACACACACGCGCGCACACACGCGCACACACACGCGCACGCACACACGAACGCACACGCACAAGCGCACGCGCACACACACGCACAAGCGCACGCGCACACACACGCACACACACGCGCACACAAGCGTACACACGCGCACACACGCGCACACACATGTGCACACACGCGCACACACGTGCACACACGCGAGCGCGCTCACTCACAAACACACATACACGCACGCGCGCACTCACGCACACACGCACAAAAACACACACACACACACACACACACACACACACACATGAAAACACACGCACACAGACACACGCACACGCATATACGCACACACACGCACAAACGCACTCGCACGTACATGAGCACACACGCGCGCGCACACACACACACACACACGCGCGTGCACACGCACACGCTCACGCGCACACACACGCGCACACACTCGCGCACACACACGCGCACGCACCCGCGCACACTCCATAGCACAGACGCGCACACACACGCGTACATATACGCGCAAACACATGCGCGCGTGTTCTCACACACACACACACACACACACAACACACACACACACACACACACACACACACACACACACACACAAACACACACACGCACGCACCCTGACGACAAGATGTGTCGTAATTTCCCGTTTCCACGCTGCCCAGCCGAGTTGAATCTGTCGGTTGACTTTTCGGTCGAAGTTGAACTTACCTAGTCGGACTATTTGTCCCAGGTAGACGTACTCGTCAACAACTTTGAGCTTAGTGCCCCTAACCACTACGGGCATAGGTGGGTAGGTCGTCACTCCATCTAGTGGAGGGATGTCCTACACTGCGCCTGCTGGTACGAGGCTGCCACTCCAGAACCTTTTTTCCCCAACGGTTGTCGGTTTTTCGAGCTATATGGCCGGCCCATTACCACTTCAGCTTACTAATCCGTTGGATTATGTTAGTCACTTTAGTTCGAATATGGATATCCTCATTTCTAATTTTATTACACAGAGAAATCCCGAGCATAGTTCTCCCCATAGCTCGCTGAGCGACCTTGAGCTTCCTCATATGGTCAGTAGTGAAAGACCACGTGTCGGATCCATAAGTCATCACTGGCAACACGCACTGGTTGTACAATCTCGTTTTCAAGTTTTAAGATATACCTGACGAGAAGATGTGTCGTAATTTCCCAAACGCTGCTCAGCCGAGTTGAACCCGTCTATTGACCTCTCGGCTAGAGTTAGACTTACCTAGTCAGACTATTTGTCCCAAGTAAATAAACTCGTCAATAACTTCGAGCCTAGTGCTCCCAACAACCACCGGCATAGGTGTGACATGGACGTTACAAATGATCTTTGTTTTGTCATTGTTCATCATAAGATCCATCTCTTGGGGGACACTATTGAGGTCATGGAGCACAGTGATTAGGTCCTCCAGCGAATCTGCCATAAGGACTATTTCGTCGACAAATCAAAGGTGAGTGATGTACTCGACATTGATGTCAACAATGGTATTAATACCATATCCTTTCCAATCCAGCAGCTTGTAAACGTTTTCCAATTCAGCGGTGAAGAGTTTAGGGGATATAACGTCACCCTGACTTACCTCTCTGCAGTTTCTTTCTCTGCAAGTTTCGAACTCTATTTCTATACTCGGATAGCTATCGTAGCCCTAGTGTACAAAAACATCAGCAGGTCGATATACCGACAGTCAACTTGGCCCTGTACATTCATAGTCCACATATGCAAGACATAGTGGCAGATTGTACTCCTCGGTCTTCTGTACAGTTACCCCAAGGGAATGTACGTGGTCTATGGTGCTCGAGCATTTTCGGGAATCAGCTTTTTCGGGAGGCTGGACGACTTCCAGCCTCCCGAAAAAGCCGATTCGTGTCTGCATACGAAACGATTCTTAATGACTCTCAAAAATAGCACGTAGACGCGGCTCAGAAGTGAAATCTTCCACGTCTACGAACAAATAAGAGAATAAGATCACCGCACTTCTGCTCCACGCGTCTGGACTAGTGCCACCATGGAGGACGAAATTAAAGAGCTTCTGAAGGAATTCAAGTACCGGTTTTCCACCCGCTTTCAGAAGCTCCGCTGTAATTTCATCCTCGCCTAAGGCCTTGCCGTTTTCAAGATGCTGGTGTTATTCTAATCTCGCTCACACGGATGTCCGGAATATCATCGGAGTAGTGTTGGATAATACTTGCTCTCGGATCGTTACTCACACTTGCGTGTGGTTCCAGCGATGATGTGTATATATATCAGCTGCCCATAAAATCTCTCAATCACACTCAAAATCTTAGATGTCCCGGAAACGATGCTCCCACTTTCAGTCTTCATCGAAGCTGAGCAGTCGGGCAGACAGATATTTGGTATAGGCTTTAGAGCCCTGGTTCCGCTCGATCGCTTCTTTAATACGAGCTGTGTTCAGATCATAGATTTATAAGCGTAATCCTAAGTCTATGGTTCCTGAACGCTGAAATCTATTGAAGACTGCCTTTATTTCCCAACTAATAGCCATGACATTAAGTATGAAAAGGTCATGTTCATACATGGACAGTTTCCGCGTGCTTGTCACTCATATCGTCCACTGCGTTGCAGTCTTCTAGGCACTGAAAACGATTTTAACTTAGGTTGAAATTTTGCTAATCACACGTCAGTATATCGTGATCGACGTAAAGACATGATAACACGAAAACAGATGATAATTTGCAAATCAACATTGCTTATCTCAATGCATCATAGGACAGCCTCTCACCAACAAGACCTTATTTGCTTGCTCTGGAAGAATTGCCGGAAGGGATAAAAACACGACTCACAAGATTTAATGACTAATCGGACGACTTATTGCGTTTTTTGTTTTCTCACTGGCCGATACCTACCGATAACGACATGTCGTTACGAACGTACATGCACACATTATTATATTTTATTGGAAGTAAGCTTAATCTAGGGACTGATGTGCGCACCCTTTCAACTATCACATAGCATGACGAAGTAACATAAAATTAAGGCAAAGCATAATAACAATAGCCAATAAGGAAAAATATCGCAAAAATTAAACCAAATGATTACAATTATTTTGTTTTATTTTTTTTATAGAAGAGGGGGCAAACGAGCATGCGGCTCACCTGATGTTAAGTGACTAACGCCGCCCATGATCAACCGCAACACCAGGGGAATT
>DWHP01001870.1:0-15293 GCA_018247895.1 Parnassius honrathi | reverse complement strand
GCACTGCAGAAACGAGGAAGTTTCAACATCATCCTGAAGATATTATTATATTGGACGCGAAGGGTGTTTAACGATCCTTTGGAGTAGCTGATCCACAGACCGCTCGTGTACATGTTTTGACAAAATGCTTTAAAAAGCGTAATCTTCACTTCATCCGTACAACGAGCGAATCTACGGGCCAGCATGTTACCACAGATCGCCAAAGCCCTACGCTCCCGTTCTATGTCTAAATCGTCTCTAAGGTCGTCGGTAAGTATGTGGTCCAGATACTTAAATTGGAGTATAGATAATAATTGTAAGTGTCGACACTGTTCTAACTAATTCTGTATAACCTTTCAGACTGAAACACAGCAGTGAATAAATCGGCAGGATTAGACAAGAATGGGCTGTCTTACCTATATGGACTACACACTACAGGTAAAAATGAGACCTATCGGGTAGTAGAGCATACCGGTACGACTGTCTATGATATTATACAAAATAGGTTTTATAGAAGCATGTGTGACAAAAAAATTATACGTGGTAGAGCCACGCTGCGGCTATATTATGGATATATTATGAATTCGGCGGTATGGTGAGGGTAGAGATCCGGATACCCTTTTTACTGTAAACGAGGCATTACAACTTAGCCCGCAGGGGTGATAGACCATCTGCGTTTTGATTCTTAATCGAGGATAAATGTGGATATCTATGGGCTATAGCATCCACTTACCACCAGCACATTGGCCCATTAGCACATATTTATTTGCTCTATTAAAAATTAAAATACAGACTCGTTGCCACCTATAATGATTATTTGTTGTAACATGAGGTTTTCCACATACGAATTATGAAACACAGCAGCATTATGCTGCTATTCCTCGTTAATATTCATTGCGAGCCTGTTGGTGAAACTCCGGATGAAACGTACCGCAGCAATTATACATACACTGAATTGTGGCTCTAGCATGTATCAAATTATACTCACAATGTCAAAATTTACTCTGTCACATACTCTTATAACTGTATTTGGCGCCATCGAGATTCCGTTGATAGTACTAATTGCCTATTAGAACAGCTCATTCGCGCTCCGTAGCTATTTCCTTTGTTTAAATGGAAGGCAAAGGTTCAACATAATATTATCCTCCTTGTCACTTTTATTAGTTTTTATCAGAGAAAGCAGATTAGATTAGCTATTGAATATATAAAACATTTAGCCATAATTTTAACGGTCACCGCTCTTTTTTATCTTTAAAAGTGAAAAAGAACAAACAAACTGCTTTTAATGTAAACAAATATCTACAACAGCTTTTATACTACTTACTCGTACTTCAACCAAGCTTGCAATTAATCAAATCTAGAAATCGATATGAAGAAAAAACTAAAGGACTTGTTTGGTCTTGCAGGGAGTACGCTATGGGCTGGTGCTGGAAAATCCTACTTAGCAGCGTTTAGCTCGGTAAAGAGGCGTGCTAAGAGGCCTACTTTTTGGTTGAAATTAATCTTATCAGCTTCGAACACAGACGCTGTATGAAACAGAAACGTTTTCTTCAGTATAGAATGTCACTTTTTTTTTTAAGTAAGCTGTTATTTCTATTAAGAATCCTGTTAGGTTTCTTGCTGATTCTTGCCAGGACAGAGGTTTTTTCAAAACCAGTGGTAAACTACCAGTAGTGTATCAATGACTGACAGTTCTAAGTGAAGGGTCAGATATAGTAGGGTTATTATAATATTAAGGAATTTGTGGATGATAATAACCCCTGGTAAAGGTGATCGCTACCAAGCTATTTCTAATTTGTTTTGGGTTGTTAGTTGTAGCATACATGATTGTAAGCTGTTTTTTTTTAAGAATCCCGCTGGGTTTCCTTCTTGTTCTTCCCATGACAGTGGTAAATTACTAGTAGTGGTAAACTACCAGTAATTAGATTACATTAGAGAGAACAGGTAGTTTACCACTGGTTCCGAAAAAAAACACTGTTTTGGGAAGAACCAGAAAGACACACACACATTCACACACAGTAAAGAGAATTTTTTTACCACTGGTTACCTCTTACCACAGTAAATCTCTGTCCTGGGAAGAACCAGCAAGAAACCCAGCGGGATTCTTAAAAAAAATTACAGCTTACAGTCATGTATGCTACAATTAACAACACAAAACAAATTAGAAATAGCTTGGTAGCGATCACTACTCCCAGAGGTTATTATATCATGCACAAGTTACTTAATATTAAAATAATCCTTATATATCTGCCAATCGCTTAGGACTGTCAGCTATTGATACCCACTGGCGCATTATTGAACAGTTAACCGTCAAGGCTAGATCAGGTGCAACTTCCGTAGGACTTCACTCTGCAGAGGGTCCTTCTTTCAATCAGCTGTTGATTCTTGAGCTTCTGTTACTTATAATTTATTATTTTATTCTGCATCTCATTTAAAGAATGCCAATTTAAAGTTTAGTGTTAGCGTTTTAGAATGAGTTCTGTTTTCCACGTGGGTTTTTTTAAATAAATAAATAAAATAAAATAAATTGCGATTTTCCAAATTTTCCTTAACTTACAATATTCTCTTTTGACTAGTAGTATGTGTAGTTCTGCAATTAGATGTTATATTAATGCCTTGCAGTAAATGTGGGCGCAATGAATGACTAACATGAATCTCTTCGATCTTCTCATCGGGATGTATTAAATTTGGTGAGTAGGTCTAGATGACCTTTAATGAATACCGTTGGAAAATTTATAGTATGTTATGTGTATAAACAGTCTTTTTATAGACAACGACACGTTGCAAATTGAAATATCCTCAAATAAATATTATTTCTGAACAGTAGAATAGATTTATTAGAAGCGTTATTTAATACAGATTCTTTTAAATATAGTAGCGATGGTTTAAATACTGCCTATAATAATAAACCGTACCATATTCAATTTATTTTACCCGCCTAAGGGTACCTTCTTGTATCTTTTATCTCAACATAGAATTTTAAATTAAATTTTCTAATACGGACTATAAACCTACGGATAATTAGGTTATTTGAAATACTTACAAAACCTAAAAATAGAACAACGTAAAATGTATTATTTTCTCTTTTTCAAAGTCGTTTAAAGACGTTATTTTATTTGTTCATTGAAGTCTATCACTCACAGTCGTTGAACATACGGCTCCTCCATTTTCTAGATTGTTCCTCCATTTAGTGGGGGATCGTTAAGAATTTTATAATGTTTAGATTTACAAAAAAAATATTTCAGTATACATAAATCACTGACAACAAAAAAATAAAGCAAAAGTAACTCTAATAATTAAAGATTAAGTCCGTGTTTCGTAGCACCTGCGTTTCGTAGCACCTGCCGCGCAACACAACGGTCTGTTGCAATTATTATTACAATAAACAAAATGATTGATGATTAAGAACATTTTTTTCTCTATATTTCTTGTCTCTTTTATAGACAGAAAACGTGCAGATGGGAGCCTGCACCTTGTCAGTTTAAAAAATTAGCAATTTAAATCATCCTATGCTCGCTGTTCGGAAAAGTTACGCATAAGATATTTGTGACGGACATTGTGAAAAGCCAATGTTCGGGATGAACTTGTGACGTAATATAGTGTAAAATTTATTCTGCAAAAGCTTTTAAGACTTTCTGCATTAAAAGTTTTTGAATAAATCTACTAATTTGAGACTTTCACAAAATTTAACTAATGAGCATTATTCATGAAACGTTAAAAAAATTGATTGAAGAACTGTGACCGGGCATCCGTAATCCTTTTATACACATACCAGAAATCATATATCGTTCCTCGGACAGGGCGTATGAAGCCCCTTCATCCGGATGCCTCAAGCCATATGCAGCGGTAACCGCGTGATCCGCGCGGGCCCTTTCATCCAGCTGCCAAAGGCTATATGCGCAAATCCAGAACCTTTTACCCCAAAAGCCTCCTCTGATTCCTAAAAGTGTTTTAGGACAAGAAAATATCCGCTGCGGTGCCTGCATGCGTGAGGACTTCACATGACTGCGAAATATAATTTTAATTTCTTCGATATGTGTGCAGATACAGTGCAGTGCAAAAGCAATTGCAATTGAGAGTACTGACTCCAGCTATTCAGCGTTGAAGAAAACATCCTGAGGATAACTGAGAATGAGAAATTAATTTACGTGAACATGGAAAGACCATTCTTTCTTGCTCCGAATAGAAATACGAACAGAAGTGGGATGAATTTTGATTGTCCTTTTACTTTTTTCCATAAAATGTAGTATAGCTACAGGAAGCAAAGAAACAAAGTACATTTATCGGCATAATTAAGAAAAATCCTCAGAAGCACACAATGTTTCGTTCATAAGTACGAAGTCGCATAAGCGAAATTGAGTTAATTTGCAGTCGCGACACGTCGGGGCAATAAGTTATGTTACAAGGACGCGCTCTAACGTGCATTGAAGGCTATTTCCATCCATTAGGCACCGGATACATCATTGGAAACTTTTTATTTATTCTCTTTTTATAGAATTAGGGTAACAAACGAGCACACCATCCACCTGATAGTAAGTGGAAACTGTGATACTGGGGCCCATAGACGTTTTGATAAAGAAACAAAATGCAAATACGTTGTGAGCCCTAAAGACTATAATGGAATGGTTCGTATTCAGTAAAAAAAGGTCTCTGGTTCTCTACACTCACCTTAAGAAACACAACATCAGCTGCTATTTTATGTTGGTATTCTGTGGGAGCGTGGTCCGCGGTCGAGCCGACCCATTCGAGCTACAACTATACTATAGCATTGCTCTACCGTTTTTATTATTTAGTGATTCATTTGATGCAACTAAGTAAGAATTCGTTTCTAGTCGGAAGTTAATGCTTCTTTAAAATCTACTACAGATATGAGATCCTCCTAACCGGAGAAGGTACGGCATAAGAAGCTCCGCAGGATTCTGCATTCTTTGTCATTGTTTAAAGATAAATATTCCATTAGTCGTCCAATCTTCCATTTATTACGGCCTATAAAAGGTTACTGTTGAACATAGACTTCCTCATAGATCGATTGATTGATTGAGTGATTTTACTACAGTAGCCATGCTTGGCAAGCGGTTTGGCAACCGCAACTTTTTATAAATAAGAGTTGTTGTCGGATGCTGCTATCCATCTTCTGTTTCAGTTTCCCTCCATCGCCATTTACGACACCCACAGGAGTCCTGTGGCAGGACGATATTAGGTAGTGGATATTCTTCCACCGCCACTATATGGTTAATTCACCAGCATCAAAGTTTAAAATATATAGACCCATTGGTAACTGAAACATGCTCTACTAACTGTAAACTAAAGTAAGACATAAAAATTGGAGCTTATCTAATAATTCCACACATTTATTTAAATATAAAAATAGAATGGTAGTATATATCACTTAAATCGAAATAACTGCCTTTTGTCGAGCACAGGGGGTTACGTGACAACCATTTTGTAAATTTTTGTCTGTCTGTCTGGCTAATCTTCGAAGTATCTGAACCAATTGTAAGGAAACATCACAAACAGGTGAACAGCAATGCCAGGATTGACATAGGCTATATTTTATCCGAAACACTTGGGGTTATTTTTGAAAAACCAACGAAAAACTTTATAAAATAAATGACCTTCGATTATCTTAAATGTAAATAGCGCCACATTAATAAATCCTACCCAGCCGAAACCGGGACGTACCGCTATGACGTAATAAAATTTGGATCTTAAGATACGTGAGGGTAATATGGTCACCTTTGATAATATGTTCAGTTTTGCTGCCTTATAAAACCAAAACTAGGAGGAGAACAGAGACAAAAATACGAAGTCGTATACTATAACTAATATATTAAGAAAATAATAGCAAAAAAGCGTTGGGAATAATTAACAACACTTCGAAAATTCAATTTAAAAATCTAGTTACACTACACAATACTAAAATCGACTTAAATATTTACTATAATGTAAACTGTCAATATGACGTCGATAAAGCAGCGCCCTCTTAAGCTTTTATTATTTGATTGACTGATGAAGAGCTATCGTATCACATCTATGCAAACAAGGCTGTAGTTTTTGCGTAATAAGAAAGTGAACATTAATATTATCATTTTCTTTTTCCGGTTAATACCGGATGACCATATTACCCTCACGTATTATACTATCCCCCACAAGCAGCACCTGTTTACAAGTACGACGGTATCGCCCTCTTTGACAATATTAAAGGGAAGTGGATGATTTGTCACAATTTGCCATCGCATGCATGTTCTATTTCGTAATTTCGTCTTTCCAACTCCGCTCCTTTTCTGTCTTATAGTTTCTTTGAGTACTTTTATATTAGGCAACGCAAATAATATAGTATAGTTACAGGTGTTCAGCGGCGTTGTAGTGTTATAGATTAGATTAAACACACCTTAAGGGAGCAACAGTAGATTAAGCACGCCTTAATGGAACAATAGTAGATTAAGCACGCCTTAAAGGAACAACAGTAGATTAAGCACGCCTAAGGGAAACGACAGTAGATTAAGCACGCCTTAAGGGAACAAAAGTAGATTGAGCACGCCTTAATGGAACAACAGTAGATTAAGCACGCCTTAAGGGAACAACAGTAGATTAAGCACGTCTTAATGGAACAACAGTTGATTAAGCATGCATTAAAGGAACAACAGTAGATTAAGCACGCTTTAAGGGAACAACAGTAAATTAAGCACGGCTTAAGAGAACGACGGTAGATTAAGCACGCCTTAAGGAACCTACAGTAGACTAAGCACGCCTTAAAGAAACAGCAGTAGATTAAGCGTGCCTTAAGGGAACAACAGTAGATTAAGCATGCCTTAAGGGAACAACAGTAGATTAAGCACGCCCTAAGGGAACAACATTAGATTAAGCACGGCTTAAAAGAACGACAGTAGATGAAGCACGCCTTAAGGGAACTACAGTAGATTAAGCACGCCTTAATGGAACAATAGTAGATTAAGCACGCCTTAAGGGAACAACGGTAGATTAAGCACGCCTTAAGGGAACAAAGGTAGATTAAGCACGCTTTAAGGGAACAACAGTAAATTAAGCATGCCTAAAGGGAACAACAGTAGATTAAGCACGCCTTATGGAAACTACAGTAGATTAAATGTTACAAGTAACACGCCTTTTATTTAAACACCCAAGGGCGCACAATATCACATGGCGACCCTGCCAGGCGGTGCGGTGCAACAATGCAAGCGCACCGCCGCGGCCCTGCCCGAGTTGATGAAATGGTAATATTAATTACCGAACTGACACAATCCCCGATATGACAAAAATCCACTAAATTAAAAAAGAAACCTCGAGAAAGAAGTCCTAAGAAATCAAAGATGGGAAAAAGCTAGTCAAAACAACAAGTAGTCAACAGCACGCCTAAGGAGCAGCATCAACCACAACCAAACGCCAACAGGAATATTTGAAATACTACACATGAAAAATCCTAACAATTATCATCGTCGCTCTGGTAGCTGCCGCCGTTACGTACTACGTCGTAAAGAAGTGCCATCAAGCATCCATTAGAAACTTACGACGAGAATAGAACGCCGTCTCAACGGACAACCCGAATCGCGCAGACCGCATTTAAGCCACACTATGTACATCAAGAGGTGTCCAGGGAAAAACCCGGCCCAATTCAAGAAGATGACAGCATAACCTGGAGCCCCAACAACAACCTACGTGCCCGACCCGTCCTTAAACCACACCGATGCACACACCTCGCCAAATTGGTTAACCAAGTTAGCTGTATTTTTATTAGTATTCTGTTCTTTTACCGATAAAATAAGATAATATTTTTGTTATATTTTCTAGTGTTTTAACTTTATGTTAACGTTACGTTAGAATTGCAAAAATTACGAAATGATTCAGAAGAAATTAGGGATTATTTAGTTAAAGTCAGCCCTCATCGTAAAGAATAGCGATAAGTTTATTTTAAATCACAATGTAAATAACACGGTCCATTCGAAGACAGAAAAAAAAACATTCATCAAGTCTTTTAGTAGATAGTGGCCGAAGCCTTACGTATTGAAAGATGAGTAGCTACTAGAGCATATTCCATACGATAGCAAATTATGCTACGATTAAATTACTATTAAGGGCGTAAGTGGTAAATTAGCTTCTAAAAGATATTTATGTTTAAACTTAGTGAGTAATAATACTTTTTTTGGACAAAATTTTTATGTTTTGAGAACCTAGCGTTTTTGAAGCGAAATAACGCGGCTGTAGATGCCTTAAGTCGACTCTCGGTGACGTCACAAGACCTAAAAAACATGCACGGAAAAGTCGAGAATATGATATCGGTTTAGACACAGGCAGAAAATAGAAAACTTGGGGAAAGGACTGACTTAACAATGATGCTTCACCAGCTGATCGACCTGTCGCTGTTGAAGTACTCAAAACACCTAACGATATGATAGAATTACGTTTTTCCGAAAAACCGTGTGAGCTAATGTTTGCTCATATGTACCATCGCAATCAGCGATATTTTTATATTCTCGATCGCTGTCGACTCGACCGCTCCAGGCGATGATCACATAGCTGCAGTTGCCATTAAGCAGGCTCCTTTGTAGACTGTTTAGTCTGTCCGCAGTCGTCTTTTGGTTGGCCTTGTTACACCAGACAATAGAGGCGTAAGTGAGAATCGGCCTCACTTTGCTGCTGTACAGCCATAGGACCATACTGGGACGCAAGTCCCAGTTGTTCCCGACCAAATGACTGCACGTACCTAAAGCAATTTTTGCCTTATGGCGTACATTGCTAAGGTGAGAGTTTCACATTAGTTTTTTGGTCGATTGTTACGCCCAAGTTAACTTCCGTGGAAAATAGCTTTTCCGCCTGTTGAGGACGAGGACGTCCTTTACCTGCGCACTTGACACCTGCCTTAACTTTCGTCAAACCGCTCCCACCTCCCTTCCCCCCAGGCCTGGACGACACCAGCGGAGGCCGTCGGACCGAGGCAAAATCTGCGCCTTGGGTCTTCGTCACTGTCACCGGTGGCGTTCCAGCCTCATCCCGAGAGGCGAAGGGCTGGGGGGGTTGGGGTTGGGGCGGTTCGAGCTCCATTGCCGCGTCAGAGCCTCCTCTGACTTTAAAAGTTATCATCTTAAAGCCAAAGATGACTCTGCCTCCAGCCTTCCGAAGAGCCTCCGCCGATAGGTCTTCCAGAGAAAAGGTTACTAAGAACCCATTCTTATCGTCCCTACGGTGGAGGATTCTCAAGAGCTCAGTATGGAACCCTTAATTTTGTGCCCTCAACAGCACAGCCGCCTCCGCTGGGGGTCAAGTAGGTAATGCCCAGCTGAGGCTTAGGCAGTTCGCCCTCGGGTATTACCGAGAGCTCTGCTTCCGATCAAGCTTCAGTTTTCCGATTTCACCCACAATCCAGTCCTGGCTTGTCTTATTCAAGCACGTTACCAGAATCCAACCCGGCTTGTGGGTGAAACCCAAAAATTTTGGACCCATTCTCGGTTGCGCCCCACAGGCCGTCTTAGCGATGGCCTGTGTTAGTGCCCGGTGGGCCAGCCGCATCTGCTCCACACTCATAGGATTCGAATTGCGAATTCCTATACGCGCAGAGCTAGCTACGGATGCCGAGCTTCTTCTCCCCCGTTACCAGCTTTACAGACTTCCTGGGCCTGTCTATGGGGGACTCTTCCTCAGACCGACTGCGTTTTTTCGCCTTCGGAACTGGGGGAGGCTTGGGCAGAGGAATTTTATCCCAAGGCTTCTGGCAGAGAGAGAGGGCCTCTTCGGCTCCTATCTCAGCTGCTATCAGCCTTCGCTACCTTTTCCTCGCTGCCCCACTAAGCTTATAAGGCCTAGCGAACATTTTCTTTTCCCCTGCTTGGTTCGTTTCCGATTCTGGTTCGCCTGCAAAGGCGCCCTCCACTTCACGGCTCGTCCCAAGTTGGGGCGCAATATTGCAGGGTGTTGGTGAGGCTAAAAGAGCCTCTTCCAAACCTACAGCTAGTTCCATTAAAAGAGACTTCTCATTATCTCAAAATATCGGTTTTCATCCGTTTACTTCCCACGATTATCTAGGGAAATACTTGGTCACCCTCGGCAGAGCCCCGCATGCCGAGGGAGGAGCTTAAATACCACCCGAATCGCCCTGGTCTCGGGTAGGCACCATTTGCGACTGGACTCCCTCCAGCCACGCATCTATTGGCACGGTACGCTTGACACATTGGATTGGGTTAGGATAGGAAAAGGGGGGAGGGATAAAAGAAAAGAAAAAGAGGATCGTCCGAGTGTTTCTGTTCTGTGTGTTTCCTACTGAACCAGACCAAATAATAGGCGGCAACCACGTGAAGGAGAACTCCACAGACTTGCCCTGGGGATCGACACGACCTGCGCTCTCCCCCAGAGCCATACGCCAAACTGCTCGCCGAACAAGATAGTATGGGGGATTTCTAATTCTCAACAACACCATCTACCAGGTCTAAATGTGAATTTAAACCATCTAAGGACCTATGCAAACAGACAAAAAAATCATCAAAATCAGTCGAGCCGTTTATGATTTTTAGCGAGACTAACGGACAGCGATTGATTTTTATATATAGAGATTTTGAAGGAAGAATAAAATGTTAAGGATTTAGTTTGTAAAAATTATTAGGATATGTATTAAAATGAAAAATAAATTGAGTGAGGAAAGATTTAATAAATAGATACAATAATTGTTTTCTTAAACAGTATCAGAACCTGAAGATTTTTTAAAAGAAATAATATTACACTAAGTTAGAAATGACTACACAGAACAATTAAATTCTCAAGTTAAAAATGCACAATAGAACCACAGCCTAAGAACATACAGTCAGTCACCGCTTCTGATGCTGTTGAAAAGCCGACGTAAACATTTCATTTCTAGGGTTGTCAGAACGTGAAGTAATAAAAAAATAAAAACTGGTTTATATACAGAATGGATATTAGTGTTCAAAAATAATAAAAATACGTTATTATAATTCTAATTTCTTATCCTTAAATCAGCACGATCCCCATTATTTTATCGTACATATAGTACGAAACATTTTAATTCATTTGCGTGACAGGATAACCCTAGCGGACAGCGTTCAAGTTCCCGAGTGGCCGTTAGTCACTCGTGAACTTAAGCGCTCCACCCGCATTTCGCCCCGCACGATTGCACGCCTAGACACTTCCGATGACCGACTGTTAGTAGTAGTTAGACTGTGATAGAATCATAAGTTAGTTTAGATACTGGGGCCAAAGACTTAATAACGTTAACTGTACAGATAATTTTACTGCTAAATGTAAGCTAAACAGCAATTTGGTAAAATTCAAAGACAATTTTAACTATAAACTTCGAGTTGATATTGAAATTTTCAGTAATTTCGGGTTTTTGAGTGAAATGAGTGACTAAAATATTATGTTTAAGCAATATGATATGTAGAGTACAACAAGTTAGTCGACTTCGAATTATATCTGAAACAAATCAGACGTTTACAATTGATTTAGTGTATTTTTTTGCTTTTGCTCTAGTGTTTTTAAACTTGAAACCTTATGAAGACGTAACAGCCGTGACAGTACAAAGTCAGCTTTTACTACGAAGTTGGTCCAAGGCCCCGTGCCTTTTCACTTTTTTGACCACAGACTTATTTACACGCTCATAATTTCAAATAATTTGCTCAATTAGGCACTACATATAAATTTTCTAGTAACTTTTTAATTCGTTTACTATCCGTCTTATTACAAAACATTGTTTATTGATAGTCTAGGTTTTAAGCCTTAAGCTATTAAAGCTTAAGCCCGAAAGAGTAGTTTCTAACCAAAAGAAGTTTTTTAGTCACGGCGCCAGTCTTTGCGAAATTGATATTTGCTGTCAGATTCGATACTTTACATTTTAGTTTGCATATTTTCCAAGATTAGTACTTATTTATTGAATCAGACAATAGTTTATAGCTGAAACTAAATACAAACTTTTTTGTAATAAGGCGGTACGTGTTTAACAAAAGTTAGTGAGTACATATGTTACAGTACCTACTTATAATTTAAATATCTTTTACAGGTATTCCAACAAAACGCTATAAGAATTTGTAGTTCTGAAAATGTTCGAACGTATTAATTTTCGATCTTAATCTTCAATTTAGTTCAATACCGACGAAACACTACTTTAAAAAATATGTCTCTCAGTTGGTTTATATTGCATCTAAATCTGCAGTTGATTAAATAGATGCAGCTCCAAAATGATCTTCAGTGTCAATAGCAGCCTGGATTAAAAAACTTGTTTAGTGAACGAATAAGTGTTAACAAAATACTTTTATGTAACATAATTTATCTTCACGCCCGCGCCACAATTTAAAGATTGAAAGACCATCTTGTTTTTGGGATTTAGAAGACGATAAATTTATACATATAATAAATTAAATAACAATAATCATTCACTTTTATATTATTAACATATAGCACGGTCTTAGAGTTGAGAAAATTTGGTGTAAAGTAAAGTAATCGATTATATAAATTTATAAAATTTAAAACAGGCGCATTTTTTTGGACTAAAAATAAATAGAGATACAAATTTTATTCTACATCAAAATAATCAGAAAGCTTGGTGGAAGCGCAACTATTTCGAACTTTTCGCTATTGGTCCGTGAGTCACATTCATAAACATGAGTTTTGAGTACTTTCGCAAAGGGCGTCAATCGTAGCATTACCGCACGTAGAGGAGAAAAATATGGTAATTTTTCATTATTGTGGGTTATCAACATCGATAACACAAATGATATAGTAAGATACAATTATTAAAGGAATATTTTATGTGCGTTCGATTCAAAGCGGCGCGACGATATGAAGTTTAATTAAAGTTATTATTGTTACTGAAGAAAATAGTAATTTAATGAATCTTTAAATCAATCCTTCTTGGGACATTTTTGTACCATATAATTTTAAGTCTTGATATCGAGAGGATATGGAAGTCGTTTAAAGCATAAGAAGTGGGTATAGAGCTGAATTGTGTTGAACTAGGTGTAGCGTTAATCGTGAATTTTGATAGTAATAGGGAGTATTATCTACATTAACTAGATTACATTAAATTAGTTATCGATAACATTTGAACAGGTATATCATGAAAGCTTTCTAGGTTAAGAAGCATGTAAAAATTAGCACCCAATATAATGCTAGCAATAAACTAGTTAGGTCCTAAAATTTGCTTTCTACTGTTTATTAACATGATTTGAAAACTGGTATCATTCCTTCATAATTGTTACGCATTTACATGCACATAGTAGATGCATTGTTTTCGTTCTCCTCTAATGCTTAAAATACTGGAAGACAGTAAATAAGTTATTGGCGATGGTGTATAACTTTACGCTTGCAATGTATGTTATTTAAGGTGAAGTATAAACCAGTTTTCATTTATTTACGGCATCCGATTTAATATATTAATTTAAGGCACTAGGTGATTCGCTTTTACAAAACAAAGTATTTGCTTGCAGAGGCACTATGTAAGTGTTCTTGGTTCTATAGAAGAATTAAGTATTTTAAGATTAAATGTAATCGATGTTAAAGCAACAGTATTTAAACTATGCTGTAAAAACGATTCACCTCCAGCTTTTTTTTCTTCAATAAACTACAACTCTTATAATAACGTAGTTTGGTACACAAGCCTTATTTGTATTATTGTTAAAATATACGATAGAAATGAATTATGGTCATTGTTAAGAGTACACAAGGGAAATTGGTGTTTTATTCTTTTGAGGTATACGTAGTTCATTTGTCAAAGATAAATTCATCATTAGTTTAATAAGATTTATAAAATTTATACGAACAACCAACAATTAAAAACGCTGTTAAAATTATCTATTAAAATATTATTCTCTTTTACAACAGCGAGTTGAGACAAACATGTTGTAGTGGAGTTACAAAGGACGACATTACTGGACCGTTCATGGACTGAAAGATCCATTAATGAGAAATATTCGACTGAAAATACATAACAAACAGATCATTATACTAAACATTTCATTTTGAATAATTTCATTATTTGTATTCGGATTTTTTGTTATATACAAAATGTTACATTAACATACAAACAGATGTAGATTAATCAAATTCCATATTAAACAATTCGATTTTTAACCAATTGCACAACTTATAATAAATCATAAAGAACGTAAACAAGTAAACATCTAAACCGCGGGGAATAAATTATAATAATTAATATGTTTATTAACTATAGCGATAAATAATTTAAAAAAATGCAATGATACAATTATAATATTTATGTAAAAATAATACCTGAAATACATAATTTATGTCAACATTTTAATTATTATTAGTCAAAACCAAAATAAAGAACTTGTTTCAAGTGAAAATATGGCGATCAGAGTTACACTGCTACTGTGAAAATATATAGTTTCACGTAAGGTGTTGGCCTCACTGCTGCCGACTGCAAAATTTATATATACACTTTTGTTAATGCTATTTTTGTAATTTTAATTAAAGCCCGGTCGGGAAAATAAAATCCTTCGCCATGTTTTTAATTTAATTTAGTTGCTGGCAACAAAAATGCTTTGTGTTACCTGTCGGTGCGTCATAATTTCGTTATGAAGTCCATCACGGAAGCTTAACAAAATTTCTGATTATAAGATGACAACAAAATTTCATACTGCATATTGACAAATTTAACGATAAAATACACAAAGAAAAAAAAGATGAACTTCTGAATTGACTTCACTGATAGTAACATAACAGCGTAACAGTATACAGTAACAGTGTTACGTAAGCAATATGTTTAATGAATATTGTTCGTAATCAATGGTAACTCACTATCGACTCAATACATAAAAAGGCATGTACATACGTTACTAGTACGCTTAAAGAAAAGGAAAACCATAGACGTTCCAAAAAGAACACGAAGAGCGAGATAGAATGTAAGTAAAACATTAAAATGTGTATGTGTGCTGTCGCTGGGACGGCCATGTTCGGAATATTTTTCGGTGGTTTTATGGGCATATAACGTATCTGTAAAATATAAAAAAAGTAAAAAGTTACAGCCTATATACGTCCCACTCCTGGGCACAGGCCTCCGCTCATTTCTGAGAGGGTTCTCTGTAAAATATAATCCATTGTAATATGAAATAGTTTGCACAATTTTAAGTGTGGTCTCGTTATACTTAAAAGAACTGATAATATTAATTGTAAATTATTAAAAAATCTTAAATCTAAAAAGAAATATCTTCGAATTGACTTGCGCTTTTTAGCAGATAGTTATTAGAATAGAAAATAGAGAATTTTTGTGATCACAGGGAATTATAATCATCTGGAAAATGAATAGAAATACATACATGAAGGGAGCTATATCGTTA
>DWHP01001869.1:0-15295 GCA_018247895.1 Parnassius honrathi | reverse complement strand
ACCCTCTCAGAAATGAGGGGAGGCCTGTGCCCAGCAGTGGGACGTATATAGGCTGTAACTTTACTTTTTTTACTTTAAGGGTTGCCGTTTTCCGACATTTCAAATGATCTCCAGACGCCCGAAAAAACTAAAAATCTCCAGACAAACAGCTTCTCGGAATATTATCGTATGGCTCTTAAAAATTAATTACTAATTAGGCTGAACTTTGAAGCAAATAGTTAGAATTTTAAATATTTTCTGATTACTACTAAAGGATCGGAATTGATGGACTCTAGTAAAGTCCAATGCCAAATACATGAGGCAACCTATAAAATTGTACTTAAATTAGTTTCGTTTAAAGTACTTCCTATGGCCTCTTAATTTAAAAAAAGTATATTTTTATTTTTAATATTTGTTTCTCCCGACAACAGCCCCAAAATCCCGATATTTTATAAATTTGTCCAGATATTTTGGTCTTCCGAACTGACAAGGTGTAAGTAATATTTAACAGATTTCGTAGCGGAGAAGCTAATTTGTTCGGAAAATGTAAATGTTTATATTTCTTTCTGTACTATCGGTTATACTTTATATTAATTAGATTAAAAATAAATGATCAAACCACAGATCTTCGCCTCGGTGTCAACTAGCGAGATCTCTTGATCGGAAGATTTTTACTTAATAGCCCTCATTGCCCCATCTATTTTTGTCTATGTAACACAGCCTCTTAATGTAACTTTCACCAACTTGTAGACGACCGACAGCTTGAAATTTTTCACTCATATCAAGGATTCATGACAATACAATAATTTAATAACTTTATCCTAGTATTCTAATCAGGATCACCAGGTTAAGATAAAATAATTATCAGGATCATCATCATTATGACGTTTGTTCAGGATGTTGTTTAAGTTTTTTTAACTCTTATGTTTTTTATTTATCTTAGTTCTTTAATGCTTGTGTGTTGAACATTGTTATTGACTACGAAGAGTATTAAGTGCTCAAAATCATAGCGTCTATATTCATCATCTAAGTTTAGAAGGGCACTTGACTTGAGTGCAGAGTGCATAATCGCATTTACAAAAAGGGGCTTGCCTAATAGCTCAAAACAATCCAATAAATTAAAAATAATGACGGCACATCAACACTAAGTATATTATCTACTTTTTTATGATATCCTGGTATTTCATCCATCTATCCATCTATTTACAGCTTTTAAAACTCCAGAACATCGACCTCTCCCATACATTTTTTTATAGAATAAGGGTGACAAACGAGCGTGTCCACCTGACGGTAAGTGGATGCTGTGGCTCACAGACATCTACATTTATCCTCGTTCAATTCAAAATGCAGATGCGTTGTCACCCCTGAGGACTAAGACGGAATGCTCGTTTCCAGTAAAAAAGGGTCTCCGAATCTCTACACTCACCGTGGGAAAGACAGCAGTATTTAGCTACTATTTTACGCTGTTATCCTGTGAGAGCGTTCCTTCCCCGGTCGACCCATTCGTGCCACAACCATAATATAGCTGCAGCGTGACTTTACCACGTATACACATTGCATCATAGGGAGAATTTTACCATAGTTGCCACGTTTGGCAGGCGGGTTGGTAACCTTAGTTTTATATAGGTAATTTTAAATTGTTATCAGGATGATGCAATTGCCCGTCTTTTGCTTTAGTTTTGGTAACTCGCCTCTCAAGACACTCACGGGACGATATGGGGTAGTGGATATTGTTACACCAACATTACTAGGTTTACATCGCCACTACACGGTTTAATACTAGTAATTATTGCGTCTTGTTTCTGAAATCAGGCCCCTTCTTATTTCTAAGATGGGCTTGAAGTAAGAAGCTGTTAGTTTGTGACGCTACTACAGTGCGTATTGGTTCACCAGAAGTTCACTTCAAGTCCTTGAAGTATTTCTATTCTTAGACCTGTAAATATTATTCTCGCGATGTTTTCTTTCACCGCTAAGCCAGCAGTAAAATAGTACTTTAAACTACAAATGGTACCGGCGGTGATCGAACCTGCCAGTTTCTCACTTACAGTTAAATTTCACATTAACAGCGAGCAGCATACTACAGCTTAGCATTGCCTTTTTATTCTTTATAAGATATAAATATTAAGGTAATGAATGCATTGGTTTAAGGTTTTCCAGTACGTATGAAGAAATATTTTGTCTTGATATCGAAAATTTTGGTATATAAATGACCTCTAGTATTGAACAGCAAAGGAAAAGGTAATGAATACCTCTTTATATAAAGCCATGTATTGTAATAGCCGAAGCATGAATGATTCTGCTCGACCGGGGTGAGACCGCACTCGTACAAAACACCAGCGTGAAATGGCATTATAATGCCGCTGCGTTTTGTATTGTGGGTAAAGAGAATCTGAGACCATTTTATTACTGGTAACAAGACATACCATCTTAGTCTCCAGGAGTCACATCTATCAAAGATCGATGTGTCTATGGACTACAGCATCCACTTACCATCAGGTAGACTTTGTCTTTACCACCCTTTTTTATATAAAAAGAGGAAAGTTAATTGTGTAATGTAAAGACGGTAATGAATCAATCCGTAAGAAGTGTGATCAGATGTCGCTGTCGATGTCACAATTGCCCAATCTTTACAATCTTCGTGCGGCGTGTATTAAGTAACATTGTCAATGATACTCAATACTCATTCGTTACGTTATCGAGCATAAGTTATGAAAACCTTACGTCCATTATACGTAGCTATTCAGCTTTTATTACAGCTCCCTTAACTACGTTGGTCTAGTGGTCGTGAACGTGGCTACTGATCATGCGATCCCGTGTTCGAATCCCTGGTCGGGCCAAACTCAGTTAATGGGTTTTTCTGTCAAGTTATTCCCAGAAGCAGCCCGGAGTCAGAGAGTTGGCGGTGTTTCTGCCAGCCGTTGGTTTTGTGCCTGATCTCCCCCCGGCTGCGTCGACTTACCGTGCCACTGGACTATGAGTGAGGAATAGAGAGTGCACCTGTGCAAACACTCGGCCACTATAATCCTATCCTGCGCAAATCTCCGTTTATACTGGACGGCGTGACGGAAATCCGATCTTTAGGATATTATTTACGTTCCTCAGCTAGGCACACGCGTCCTATCATTTGTGAGAGGATCATTGAGCAATTAATTCGAACTGATTCAGTATATGTTGGCGGACTACACATATGTTTAAAATATTTTTCATTTTTAAAGCACGCAGGTTATATATACCTCGACATTTTCCTTCATCACCGAGCGAGTGGTAAATCAACATTTAAAATTGCAATTAAAAACTTCATTAGTCAACAGAGGTCGAATTACTGTGCTCGTATATTGTCAAATTGGCGGCGACATTTGAGCTACCTCAACCACGGCTTTAACTTTTATCTCTGTCCTGAATACGGCTCCGGTAAAAAAGTAAAGGTTATATTATTTTATTTTTTCAGATTTTCTCTCCAGATGCGACCAGGTGGCTTGGTGAAAATCTACGATTCAGCGCTAATGTCCTCATCCCAGTACAAGTGTCTCTTGACCAGTGAGCGCACGACCGCTGACGAGTTGTTAGCCATCCTGCTGCACTGCTATGACTCCACCGAGGGTGTCGAGAGGTTCTCGCTTTATGAGGTTGGCATCGTAGTATGAGGATATAGTAGATAATTTTGTTTACAGTCTTAAAAATATCTGGTGTAACAGGTGAACGGAATAGATGATTTTTTACAATTTTTTTGCTTTTACATTAACATATTATTACGTAATTGAACTAACAAAAAATACTACCAATTTGATATAAATTTTCGGTAATAAAATAAAAACAAAAATTTTGAACTAAATAAATAAATCAATTGAAAACTATCGAAATTAAAATACATAATACGCACCCAATTGGTACTATTTAGTATTTATTGATAGATCAATTTCGTAACATGTTAATGTAAAATAAAATGTAAATTATCAGTGCTATAGGCATTCCGTTCTATTTCAGTCACCTGTTACACCGTATTTTTTACTGATGGTAAAAATATGAATCAGTATAGTACTAGAGTTAGGTGTTGAGAAGATCTCCCGTTGGACAGGGTATTCCCAAGGTATTCAAAGTCAGCCTGCGGAGCGGTCAGCGCAGACAGAGCGGTTCTATATATACCGCGTACTTCGGAACTTTGGTAGCGTGATTTAGGCTTTAGGACGTATCACTTGTAGCGCGATGACAGCGCCCCCACTTCGACTTAAATAATTCAACACCTAACGTCGTCCCGTACGTGTCGTAAGCGGTGACTTTGAGATACGCCGGGAAGATTTTGTGGCTTCCGATAAATTATAATATCACCATTTAATTTACGCCAGACTTCGTCAAATACCCAGACCGACGATGGGGTGCAACGTCAAAGGTGCGAGACGTTGACAGCGAGCAGCGACGTGGCAGATAAATTAAGGGAGTGTGTTTTGATCCATGGTGACTTTCGGTGGAGAGTTAAACTCAAGACCAGAACCCTGGCTGGAAAATCAGCTCCTCTGACCGGTGCATATGGGACTGACAAAATATACTAATAATTCATATAAAAACATCATTCACTAGATATTTAACTTATTTAACATTTAGAGCGATCTGTTTAGCCTCACATTACTTAGGAATGTGAAATTAATAAATTTAGTATTAAAATAATGGGAAAATATTTTATATATAATTTATATCTAGTAAATGTTCATTTAAATCATTATTAATTTGTATGCGTCAAAACATGGGAATATTAAATTAATGTCAAATTCAAATATTTTTTGCGTCACATTAATATCTAACGTCAAATCAATGCACATGTGGAGTGTTCAATTTAATCCACTTTCTTGATTCCGGGCTTCTACAGAAAATTATTTAAACCTACAAAATCCAAATGATTTTGGTCCATGCCCGAATTCGAACCCAGGACATTATGATCACGAGCACTGTAATGAGGTTGTCTCAATCAATCTAATAATAAATATCAAAATGTTTTTCCTAAATTTAAGGATATGATTTCTTTTCTAGGTGTGCCCCTCTCAAGAGTACGAGCGGAAGCTGCACCCGGATGACTTGCCCCTCCTCGTGCAGCGCTCGTGGCCGGTGGGCAGCGACTGTCACTTTCGTGTTCGGAGGAACCCCCGGGCTCCCCCGCTCCCACCGCGGACCATTCCCGCACCCGTTGAACTTCCGCAAGAGGAAGACGAACCCTCTAGAGCCCTATCAGCTCTATCTCTCGAATCCGATGATGACAACAAGAGATACAGCCCAGTTTACAAGTTCCCCAGCATAAGCTACTGTAGAGAGACGAAAAACGACTACCTTTACATATGACTAGCGATAACCCTGGTTAGGTTAAAGTCTACAATAGAAGACCGTAAGTGGCGATTGCGGTCGACGAAAAAGAGACTCCTGTGAAGTGTAAATATGGAATGTTATTGTATAGTGTACATAGTGTTGGACTCGCTGGTAACTTACAGGGTGTATTTTCTCTTAGGATGAGCGAAACCAAAGAGATTTCTAGACGGCCTAATCTAGGGAGAGAAGAGTGTGACCTTTAGAATAATTAAAAGATAAAATTAACATTGTAACATCATATAAAACAATCTTAACTTTTATAGTAAAGTATATATATCCCTTTAGATAATTCTACAAACACGAGACTATTCTTAAAGAAATGTGACCTTAAATTGTTTTTTGTAACTTCTTTTAGTAATTGTTCAATAGTTATAGTTGCCGTTTTGTGGTGTTATCAAACTTTTGTCAACCGTCAACTGGGTGTCACAAGAGATACGCCAGGAAATCTACATGACTACCGATAGAGGGCGGTGTAATCATCTCATTGACAACGGAAGTAAAATATCCAAAATGGCGGTGCGTTTAAATGGTGGAGACTTCTGGGGCTGTGATCGGCATTAGTTTACCAAACGTGACAAATTCCACCTACAATATAAGGTGATATTCAGCAGTGAACATTTGTAGGCTGACGAAGAAAAATGTTAATGTTACATCTTGTATCTACATACTACAAGTAAGAAAAACTTAATCTATTCTTAAATGTTTGTATTGTTTCTTATTTTCTAGTCTCTAAAGTTTCACCTCGCTTACCATAGACAATATTATAAAAATATTCACATATATTTAAAAAAAATCGGTTCACAGTTACCTTATGGTAGCAAATAAATGTTATTTGAGGCTTAACCTTACAGTTCCAATGACGCTTTATTTAATATTGTATACTGAGCTTATACGGGCACTCGCTCGATAACATCTTGTTCTATAGTAATCGGATCGAGGGAATTTTTTTAACGTGTAGTTAGATTAACCACAATTCTCCCAAATCAAAAAACAATTATGTATTGAAAGTACTTTAAATTTCCAGTATCTGAACCGCCAATTTTAACTTCAGTTTATTCATGCACAGAACTATTTTAGAATAAAGACGAAAATTGCGTGTGTGTAAGCTTCACAATCGTATGACGAAAATTGTAAATAGTATTTTAAGTTCGTAATATAATTAGCTAGTAGACACCAAAGAGGCAAACAAGCGAACGTTTATATGATTTATTTATCTGTTATGTATTGTGATGTTTAATTTATTTATAAAAAAGGCAGCAGGCATTGTCCCCTCGTTTTGGTGATAGCGATGCTTTGCAAACTTTTAAAATGTAATAAAGATATATCCTCAAGTGTGAATTCGTATTGCATCGCTTAAATACAAAACGAGATTATTCGCTTGAGATGTTAAAGATCATGGGATTTCTACTTTAAATTAATTTTAATAAATGTGGTATCTTCTCTTGTATCAAAAACTGTTTTATTACACCATCACTCTCGCCAGTTCTTTGAATCTCATAATCCTAAGATATTATACACCTACCACTCCTATTTATGTATTGGATGTCATGCTTCATTTTCATCATCGCAGCCCTTCCGAATTCCACTACTAAATGTAGGCCATTTTCATTCATCCGCTACCTGCACGACTTATCAGGTTGTCACGCTGTCTATTGTCAAGACTACCTCATTGGTCTAGTGGTCGTAAAACGCGGTTGTTGATCATGAGGTCCTGTGTTTGAACCTCGGGTCAGGACAAAATCAGTTATTGGGTTTTTCTGTCAAGTAATTCTGAGTATCAGTCCAGAGTCAAGAAGCTAGCGGTGTTTCAATCCTGTGCCTCAGAAAACGCGTAAAGCCGTAGGTCCTGCTCCTGATTTCTCTCCGGTCGAGTTGGATTACCATTCCATAAGACTATGAGAGTGAGAAAGAAATTGCACCTGTGCTTGCGCTATACTCAGGGACTATAATACTATCCTGCGCAGATGGGTAGTCAAAATTGAGACTGGCCACAGTGACATAAATGCGATCTGAAGTATATTTCCATTAACCACTCCAATCTATTAATAATATATATATTGAAAATGCTAGTGTTGAGATTAGTTTAATTTATTTGTTGGATATCATTTAATTGTTGGATTTGAAATAACAAAACGCAGTCAATGTGTTAAAGAAGGAGAAATCACAACGGAGAAAAATATTATTGACAAGAAAACAATAATATTTTGTTGATATTCCAACCCACGATAAAATTGACAAATATACTAAACCAGTACGCACATTCGTAAATATGATACTAAAGTAGAAAAAAAGAAAAGAAATAGGCGTTGATATAAAGTATTTTATTTACAAATGATTGCAACAATGAAGTACAGACGATGCGATATAATTACAAGAGTATGTATGTCCAAAAAATGGGAAACGGATAATATCTAACGGCACTAAAATTATCATTTATGTAAAAGTTTATACATTCAACGCCAGCTTCGTACCGCATGCTGCGACATGGACACTTAACGCATAAGATGGAGGCAACTTACTCATTCAGAAAATTTCTAAGTTATGAAAAATTTGTCAGTAGTAGTAGAAAAAAATCCCAAAATAATTTTTGTGAAAAAAGTAAATTAATTACTTAATAGATAATTACACGTTTCTTAAATTATTCTAGGTTTTAATCAACATCAAAACTTGAAGTAATATTGAGAAAAACTTGAAATACGAAATATTGACCTAAAATTCTTTATATTTAAATTGTTCATAATTATGCTGTATACCGCTTAAGAAAAGTTTAAATATAAATATGATAAATGCGATAATCTATGCGATAACGAATTAACACTCAAAGAAATATAAAATTTGTCATAATCCTAAAATAATTAATAAAATAAATACTTGCTTCTTACTGAATTATTTGCGTAATGGACTAAAAACCGCATCAGGTAAATACCAAAAATAATTTTTGTTTTCTGTTATTGAAATTCTTTGGTCAACTACATACAAATTAAATATAGAAATAATTTCTGAAGCCCGGTAAATTGCCTCTGACAGATGCTTTAAGAGTTTAGTACGTACACTATATCTTAATTAGAAATCTCTCTCCAATATCGAATGTCACCACGCGTCCGTTACCCACACACCTCCAAATATATGAATATAAAAGCCTTACGTATGTACACATGATCATCTTCTCTCTATCAGAGCTCAGCACTAATATTTTTTTACAAAATTTTCTTTACTAAGATACACTTGTCTTTCTGTATTGAAATTTTACAACAACATAGAGAGAAGATTAAAATATTGTACAAACGTCATTACTCCAGACTTTATCAGAAACAAACTCTTACTTTTCCCATTTCTTTAGTTCTGATAAAATAACTTTTTAATTTCAACCCTATTTCCACGACAAGAACAATTATCCCTACTGATTGTGTCGTTGATAAATAATAAAATCAAAGTCTCAATATATAATTGATTATAGCATATTAAATAATCTAGTGGTTCAGGAATATTATCATTTTGTTTGTCTATCAGAAGAAGTACAAAAGAAGACAGTTTTAAAACGAAATTTTATTGCCAAACGCTTGTTAAACAATCAATCACAAGCTTATACAATACCAACAACTAATCTTGTCGTGGAAAGAGTTTAGGGATGTGCAAGCTAAGGAGTACACACAACTTCGGTCATTCGTAATAACGCCGCAAACAGAAGCGTGCCACTAAAGCTCAGCAAATCGAAACGACGGTCACCGCGACAGACAGTTCGGGAACTGCTCATATTCAGCGATTCCCACGCTCACCTCACAAATTACTTTTCAGCTGTTTAAAAACAGCTGTTTGGACCAAGACTATCAACTTTTTCACTATCGCTAAAATTAGACTAATAAATCTTTAACATTAATAAATATTTTTATCTTTCAAAATTCATGACTGGGTTCTTAAAAATAACTCTGAATCGTTATAAAAATAATTTGGATATTTTAAAATCAATTTCAATTAAAAAGATGAAGGTGAATTCCACACCAACAAACCATTGAAAACTATTTTTTCTAAGAAATCACAAGTTTGATTTGTTTTAATAGTGGATAATTATTGGATTTGTTAATTTCCACTCGAGTAATATGTAAGGTTTTTTCGAACTAAAAAAAACACTGAGCATATAATCATTACACAAACAAACTGTTATCGCTAGGTATGATCAGTTCTCGATTGTGTAAATGCAGCTGCTTCTGAGATTATAAAATACTTTTTTTTTCACAAATATCGCGCATTTTTGCTAGACATAATATATAGAAGCTCGTAGTGTTCGAAAGAGCAAAGTACAATATACAACTGTCTCTATTGAATCAAAATTTTTATATAAACTAAACTTCTGAAAATATTTTTGTGAATTACTACTAAATATACTTTAGTGCTATTAAAGCTGACGTAAAATGATTTTTTTGAAACTAGATTATGCTCAGACTAGGTGTAACTATATAGCAATTTAATTCAATAATGAAAGTGCGGTTGATCTTGACTCTTCGATCTCTTGTGTCTTTCCCAACAGCAAAATCTAATTTTAAAATAACCATTTATAATATGCCTTAAAATATTTCATATTTAGAGAAAAAGTTGTCGATGTGTTGCATAATAGAATTAATATTGATCGCTCGACAAGTTTAGCTATCCGCTGAAATGACGACAGTTCATCTTCACAGGTGCAGTTGCGTTCACACAGCGAGCGCGCGACTCGCCACCAGCAGGCGCAGGGATCACGAAAATACTAAGAATACACGAAACCGCAAAACAATCGGTCTTAAAGCACCACGCGAAATCTGGGAACCGCTACACGGCGTTGAGTGCTCGCCGCGACGGCCCGTAATCGTCCGGCGCATCTCGTTCTCGGCTTCGAGGAGGCCTTTCCTCCCTCGGGTACCCCTCCCTAGCATACTCTCGTCCATAATCCTCCCTCACGTATGCGTCACGCGTATAATCGTGGCCGTACGCTTCGCGATCGTACGGGTCCGGCGGTGGGTAATCGTGCGAGTAGCCCTCGTGATATTCTCGCTGGTAGTGCTCTCGCGGATACCGCTGATACTGATCCCGCGGGTAATATTCTTCCTCTAACCGCTCGGGCCGTACCGCCCGCGACCTGCCTCCTGGAAACCCACGAAGAAATGAGATCTTGCTTGTCATCCACCGTATAGTTAGTTGACTTGCCTTCTGTTTTTTTTTTCAAAAATGTTCTTTTGACCATTTATGTTTAATGTTTACATTACTTTTGAGTTCAGTAATTCACCTTTCTCTTATTAAAGATATCATTGATTATTTATTAAAATAGAAGGCAACTGAACTAACAGATGGGAGGGATTGGGACAGGATGAACACAGCAAAAATCACACAGGGAGTGATATAGTGAGGAGTCGCTGTCGGGGTACACGCGTTCACTCGGGCACCCGGACTTACTGAGTTAAGATTCAAAATCGAGCGACGGTGTGAGTTCTCCAGTATTGCGCACTTTACCCGGACACGGGAGCACCATCTCCGCGGCGGGGGTCGGAGACGGTGTCGCTGCGAAGAAGTAGACAGTGAAGCGGATACAGCTTCGGAAGCCCATTAATACGTGGAAAATATAAAGACGATGTTTGTAGAGAAGGCGATGGAATCGATGATGAATGAATGGTAACAAGGGCTCCAACAGCGAAGATTTTATTATTATTAATTGAAGCTTACATATAGTTAAAAGAACGACAAAAACTCTCAGTTAAAAAAAGCAATAAATTGCTAACACTGTTAGTAGTGGCTATTAAATATAATAATTAATAATGAATGGAATATATATAGGTATTTCGTTATATTTAGTAACGTAATTATAACGAATTGAACGTTAGTTTTTACTAAAGATTTTGTGCGGTGATTTTCGCAAAATTCATTCCTTTACATATAGGATAGATTTAAAAGTGGATGCAATTTTTTCCCTCACGCCTGTAAAATAATTAAATGACATTAAAAAAACGTCAAAAGTTCGGAAAGGTTAGTTGAAGCGACACCCTTCAAATAGCTATTTAAGTTGTTAATGGCGGGCCGGAGCCGCAAGAAAGTATTTGCAACCTGAACGGTAGCCATCGCCGACGGTACTGCTATATAATGGTAAACTGGAATATATGGTCTTCGGCGCGACGGTTAGTGTGCTTGTCCTGATGCTTGTACTGAAATGAACAGGAGGTGTGAGCGGGTACAGGCACTACTTGTTAATCTTAACACAAAAGCTTCTATGTATACTCCTTGACCGGCAGTTCAGAATGAATATTGTATCACAGCCACGGATGGCGCGAACGCGTGCGCGGGCAGGTAGCTGGCTATTTACCAGAAATATGCCACGCAACATTTTTCAACTTGGTGCCATGTTGCAGCTATATTATGGTTGTAGCACGAATGGGTCGGCTTGACCGGGGTAGCAACACGCTCTCACAGAATACCGGCGTAAAATAGCGGCTCAATGCAGCTGTGTTTCGCATGGTGAGTGTAGAGAACCGGAGATCCATTATACTGAAAACGAGGTATTCTATCTTGGTCCTCAGGAATAGCAATGTATTAACATTTTAATTCTTAATCGAGGAAAGATGTAGATGTCTATAAACCATAGCATCCACCTACCATTTTATATTACTCATGTGAACTGTGTGCTCGTTTATCACTCTTATTGTATAAAAAAACGCACGATAGAAGTTGTATTTTCATTTACGGCAGTTAATTATAAGGCAAATATGAATTAAAGTTACTTACATACTTACTGAAATAAACCTAAAATCACGTTCACAATATGGCCTCATAAATAATATTAGTGTCAAATTGTACCAAAACAACGTTCGTGGTTAACAAAACCAAGAACTAGTCTTCTCGCCCGCTCGCAGTCGACTAAAGGACGGAGAATTAACTGTAATTAAGTGTGCACTATATTAAGGCCGCAGAGTCCGTCTAGTAGTATACATAGAAGTCTTTGATCTAACATCGATCGGAAGAGTGCTTACTACAGGGAGCATAAGAAATGTACAATTGCTTTACACGGTAAAGTAATAATAGGACTTGTGTTTGTTTGAGCAAAAAAATATATTTTATTTTCATTGATCTGAATAAGTACGATTACTGATTTTTTTTCACTGTTTTAAATATTACTTTATTTGTACGATTTTCTTGGAGCAAATTTTTCAAAAAAATTGAATGTAAAAAGATTTGTCATTGCATTCTAAAAAGGGATAACAAGGTATTTTCATTTTTATAATAGTTGTCTATAATAATAACCAATGCCATAACCTTTTATATCCACTAAGTTTATTTATCGTATCTAATAACAGCAAACTGTGCACAGTACCATGGACAATATTGTATTTTAGGTAAATCACGAGTTAGTCCTTTTACTACTTTGGCAAGTTTAGTAGTATTACGATTTTGGATGAAGACTATAGCTGTGCATTGTAGGTTGGTATGGCGTAAATATAAAAAAGAATCCTTCTTGTTCAATATCCTCTAGTTATAGCTCGTCTTCGAAAAAGCCTAAAAGGATGATAAAAATATACAAGTACTACTAAGCATACATAATCAATATACAGGCAATTCATCACTTAATTTCGTAATACTATCATAACCAACCACAAAATAAAAGACTTAGCAGTGGCATTTCTTTGAATTGCTTCTGAAGATTTTTATTCATTTTTGGTAATAACCAAAATGAATGATAAATCTTGGCATTTGCTTTAAAACTTCGATTTATAAATGATAATGATTTCGTTGGAATTCTAATTGCAGTACATCAAACGTATTATTCTAAAATAATGAGTAGCTTGTTTGACGATTGTTATTAAAAAATATACACATCTACGCCGGTTATCGTCAGCTCTTAAAAGTCTAAAGGCTTTTGAGAAAGCGCCCGTAGATCTACTTCGAGTAAAGAAAACTGTGTAAATAATCTATAAACCTGCAAATTTGATAAAACATTTTTTCGGTGTAGAAAAGTCGTAAAAATCTCTTAATACTCTACTTGACTCGTTTTTTACCTCTTTCACGCTCGTAGTTATACGAGTCCGATCTCTCTCGATGTCCGCCGGAATGTGCAGGGGGATCAAAAGAGAGAAATATTGGTTACAAACACGAGTACGAAATAACGCATGCAGTTTTAACCCCTATGCATTTATAATATTTATACACATACATTAATATTATACAAGGTTTAAATTAACACCTTAATATTTTCAAGTTTATTAATTTTTGCTCACATGCAAACACCCAAAATTAATGAATTCCATTTAATTTCCAAGAGAATACATTAATAAAATATATTTATCTCTTTATATTCTTATTACACAATACATCATATTATAAAAAAATAAACGTAAAAAGAAAAATTAGAAAGACCAAAAATATTTTGAAGTAGAAATACTAAACTACAGCCTATATAAATATTACTGTGGGGCACAGGACTCCTCTCATTTCTGAGAGGAGTTTAGGGCAAGGATGTGCCGCTTGCAGTGCGAGAGTGGTTGGTTGAGCGTGTGTTCTACACACTTGTGTGTAGCGTACGCACACACTAATATAACAATGGCGAATACGTGTGGTCCCGTGCGTATGACACACCATTTAAAAAAAAGTTATTATAAGCCAGTGCGTTAAGCACATGTAGGTGATACATTTTCATCCGGTCGTAAGGTGGTGAAGCCCCCGATGGTAAATCGCACTGTCTTAGCACAAGACAAGCATATTCACTCTTGCCTTAAAGACGCCCAAATTATAATCAGAAGAAAAGATTAACGCCGGCAGCTTATATTACAAATGTACTTCATCAATAAGTGCGGTGTGTGTACGTGCATACGTATTACTTTAAAGTATGTTGCTCGCGTGCGCGTGTGCGTGCGCGTGTGAGTGTGCGTGTACATACCAGCTCGCCCATTACAGCTGCTCAGCTTTTTTAATTTAAACTATAAGAAACGTTTTAAAACATCTATAAGTAATCTAAGATATGTAATTGACACAATCAATGTGGTTTCTGACATCGTTTATGTTGTAATAGTTTTTTTAATGTTAATTTAGCTTAAATGATTTAACTTAAAATGAAATTTTGGCAGTAACAACAATTCACAAATATGTTGCTTAGTTAGTGAGATGCGTTAGATTATTACTCGTTCCTTCGGTGGAATGCAACATTTTTTCAACTGGACGGGATTTTCTAACTCGCTTGGGCGGGCTTTTAAAAATTCAACTGAGAGTCACAATGTGGCCCACGGGCGTGCGGTTGAGCAGCCTTATATTAGAGTATATTACGTGCATGTTTGGGTGCATGTAGACGAGTGGGTGTGCGTGTACTCACTAGTCTCCGCATTACATTAAAGTACGTTACTTGTGTGCGTGAGTGTGCGTGTCTGCATGTGCATGTATTCAACAGGCTGTGTATTACATGAAAATATGTTATGTGTGTGCGTGTGCATGTGCATGTATTCAGCAGGCAGTGCATTTCAGTATGTAACGTGTGTGCGTGTGTGCGTGTGTGCGTGTGCGTGTGCATGTGAGCGTGTGCGTGTACTCACCAGGCTGCGCGTGGTGCGCGTGGTGCACATGGTGCGGCGCGTGGTGAGGGTGCACGGCGGCGCGCGGCGCCGGCGCCACCGTCGGCGGGTGCGTCGCGCTCCAGTACGCCTGCCACGTACAGGCGAATATCATTTTATAGTCATACTTTAAGGACGCAAGTACGTTCAACTGGTGGCGGTATTAGAGAATCTATCAGCGACTTTATCTCGTGGGAGCTGTATATTAGACGACTACGAGTAACATCAAAAAACCCTTTAATAAATGGCGGTATAATAACACTGATTACGGTAAATTCTCTCTACGACGTAAGAGAGACCCATAAAAAGTAAAAGTAAAGTTACAGCCTATAAACGTCCCACTGCTGGGCACAGGCCTCCCCTCATTTCTGAGAGGGTTTTAGGGCAAGGAAGTGTCCGCCGCGCTGCCC
>DWHP01001868.1:0-15296 GCA_018247895.1 Parnassius honrathi | reverse complement strand
GGCTTCATCACCAAATGCGGAAATCATCCGGTCAATACACTGTTTTTATGTTAAACCATTTCGAAAGTCATAATAAATCATAGCTCTTGAATTTTCTCGAGACAATTCCATTTTCTCAACGACTAAACAAGTTTGACCAAACCTTGTGACAAGACCGAGAATCTTTATTTAATAAATAAATGGTATTCGATTTTTAAAACCAAAGAGTTTTCAATTAAAAAGATTTTAAAATGACAGGAACAGTGGAAATATTCCATTCCCGATACTTTTATTTGTCTTTCTGTTTCTTTTTTAAACAACGTGTCTATCCGTCTGTCTGGGTTAAAATTAGAACCGATTGTAACGTAACTTGACGAACAGATTACAATAAAATGCCGGGAGTGATCTTGGTTATATTTTATACAAGTAGATAAAATATATGATGGTCATCATAAATCTAAATAACGCCGCACTAACAAATCCTACACAGGTTTGGATGGCTTAGTTATAATATTTTCGTTTAGCGTTAATATCTTTAATTTTTGTCTGCCTATAGTGGTACAAGCGAATAGTCGATTCGAAAACGCAGCTTTTAAGTTTTACTATCTCCACTTTCAAACATCATGTTATTGACATCTTCATATTTTTTAAAAATATTATCACAAAGTCTATCGTTAATTTTCTATTGATTATTTTAATTAAGTCGTATATACGATGCACATGTATGATTACAGGCCATTAGGTATTTTATCTTAGCCTTTAGACGTGACGCGCATCTGTAGCATTTTTTTTAATTTTAAGTTGACAGCAGATATCGACGGACACCATCAGATGGACTGTAAGTTTATTTATCATTTTAGTATTATAAAAGGGGGTCAAGAAATGTTCACTTGCTTTAGCACACTTGCGTCAACTTATACCGATTCTCTAATATTTTCTATAACATCCTTTTAAACGCAAATGTATCTTAACTACATCAAAGATGAAATACAGTAATACGTTTAGTTTACGTTCGCGTATAGGGAAGCTTTTACCGAATTTGCTGTATAATCAGCTTATGTGTTGTGATATTTCATTATACGCTTGTTTGTGGAGTGAATCTCGGTTGACTGATAATTAAAGGAAACTATATTCGACTGTGAGCGAACACACTACGTATGGATTCGCTTTATTCCCCTCCCCCAACCCCCCTCGATTCACAATAGACGGTTTGATCTAGCTCGAGCTCATGGTTTGAGGATTATTAACTCTCCGTATCGCGTCGCAAAGCAGCTAGGTGTCTGTGATTGTTGAGCGTCTTCTCCCGATTAATTTTCATTTAAATTGTTGATTAAATTATAATTATATTATTATTGGATTCTATACATTTACATTATTTTTTTAAGGTTTGTTTTATAGTAAATATGCAGAAGCATTAGAAAAGAGTTTTAGAAAAAACTCAACTTTGATTTTATGTAAATTGCCACGTTTGAGGAAAAGGTGTTTCTGTGAAAAGTTGTTACCTATCATTTAATATTAAAAGAGGCTATTTTCATTACATCCGACGCCATAATTGGAAAAAGCCGGTTAAATACATACTCGTAGAGTTATTTGAAATGTGTGTAAGATATATCATTAAGTCAAAAGATACCAAATATGCTAGAGTTGTAATGTTTTGTATTACAATTTATTATATAATGTTTAATGTATTTTTAGAAGTTGTAGTGTGTATACTTTTTTCACAATAGTCTTAAAAAAACCTGATTCTTGAAAACAAAGTGAATTACACCCACAGGTTTCTTTACAATATTTCAAGTTAGAATAAAAGGACCATATTTCCATCACTCACGCAAATACAGTGCAGATCACGGAGTTAAGTTAGTGTCCAATCCAGTGAGTCTTTAACTCACCCATAAAGCGAAAGCCTCAATCTATAACTAAGATAAATTGCTCAGGGTATTTCAGTATCATAACTTTTTAGGATTTCGTTTTCAAATATGGCATTATATACACCAATTTTCACATTTTTTGTTTTCCAAGTACTAGTTAATACTTATTAACTTTCAAATGTTTATAATGACGACATTATAGAAGTTGCGGAAGAGTTCATTTTATTTGTAGCGCAGTATAAATAATAATTACACATAAATAGGCATTTTACATGGCATGTTATAAAAAACATACAAATATTGTTACAAGTCAGTTCATACTAAATCTACAAGGGAAAAACGATCCTAGTGCTTAGCGATATAGGTAGTCGGAGTTCTCCTGGAAAATCTGGTTGATATTCAAAAATATAAGCTTTAGGAAACCAGTCCACAATGGTAAAGCAATGGTCTAAGCAAGACTTACGGTACATCGATTAAATTAGAAATCAAGTAAAAATAAAAACCACACAACTTAACAAGCAAGACAATAATATGGTCTTTGAATCACTATATATTGGCCTCATCTCCTTTTGATAAAAATATATACCATTTCTTATTGATAAGACCTTGAATAGCATAAATGGTTTATAAATAAAACTTGTAATTTTCTTTATTACATACCGGATTATTCAGTTTGAATTTATTCTTTAGAATGTTACCGTTAATAATAATTGCTGCATAATATTTTCCATCGTTTTCATTTAAGGAATTAAGAACTTAAATTTGGTAGAAAAAATCTTTAATAAATAAATAAATACAGCTGCAGTGCTGTGGGTGGGAACAAGGACCTTGTAAAGATTAAACGCACGTAGCGAAATCCATTCTGGACTGTTTCCTGTTTGAAATAATTCCAGTTAAGTCACAGACTTTTTTACTTTTTCATTTTTGTTTTTAAATAATCTAATTTATTCTACTGTTACCGGATATTAAGAAATAAATTGAGTTCCTTAATGTGTTTTGGGACACGGGGACATTGGATTTGTCCGAAAGGCTTAAATCAGTTCAACATTTTTATTTTTATTTTATTTTCCAAAACGTGCTAACATCGTAAATGAAAAAATACATTAGTTAAATAAAATTAAAAAACCCTTCTTGCAAAATGACTATTTCAGCAGGTCTTCTGACCGTAAGTTAGGAAACACGACCCATCTATTACCGCCTACATTACTTTGATAATCATTATCTTAGAGAGGAATGCGATCTCGCCGTAGGTGTCGTCCGCCTTGTGGACGGATATCTACAATCAGCACCACATACTGTGTGGGTATCCCAAACGTTGTCCACGTTTGCTGCATGCGAAACTATTATCCACCTCCAACACTTACATAAATTAAGTACGTGGTTATTTAATTCGGGCAAAGTGATTTATTCCATTCATTACAAAGTTCATCTGTGCTTCATTCGGATTCGTTATAATTATGTGATTACCGGGGTAATATTCTACAAAGGGAAACGTTCTAATAATTAGTTGATAATTTCAATCAAGGGAGATTCAGAAAGCCGCATGTTGTGTACTAACTCCGTATTATGTGGTGACGTGCATTTGAACCGTTGCGGGATTATTTTAATTGCATTCGATCGTAATATCAGCGATTAATACTTGAGAAGAGTTGTAGTCAGAATGAGAAGTTTTATACCACATAATTAGGAGATTAATGTTCCTGCAAAAATGGAGGCTTGCATTCGATATGAAAAACGCGGTAACTTTATACGGTAGAGTAAAAAGGGTCGAACCGCAATGAATATTACGAAGCTGAAATGATGGTATTGTATTTCTTGTGATCGGGTCGGTAATAGGCATAAATATTGATATCAGGAATCTATTGCTGGCAGGCACATTGTCTGAACACCTGCCCGTTGTGCGCAACGCTGCTGTGAGCAATACCCGCGGGCAATCCCGCATAAATATCCATGATGTTTCAATTTATATTCATGATATTAGTAACTCAGACGGAATGTGCGTCACATTTGATTTCCTTTGTTGGTTAAACAAATATGAAACGATGTAAATGGTGACATCGCTTTTGTTTAGAGAGAGTTTGTCTAGTTGTGTTTATTAAAAATAATAAATTTTTTTATCAGTACATGTTTACGACGTTTAGACGTTTACGTTTTCTTGAATGAATACTTCTTTAGCTGCGTAACGAAAATTCTACTGCATGGTACTTATTTTCCTGTATTCTACTGTATAGTAAAGTTCACTATCAAATTGATGTGCCTAATTTTAACACAATCATGTCATTTCTTCAGCTTTCATCACAAATTTTGGTCTGTTTAAAAAAATATACGTATTTCGCGCTGTAGTTAGCTGTGGTCACAACATTATAGTTTTAACACAAATTGGCTGACTCGACCGGGGAAGGACCACACTCACAGAACACCAGCGTAAAATAGCAGAATAATGTTGCTGCGTTTCCTATAATGGGTGTAGAGTTCCGAAACCCTTTTTTACTTAAAGCGGGGCATTCCATCTTTATCTTCAAGGGTGACAACGAATTTGCGTTTGCATTCTTAAACTGGGATAGATGTAAATATCTACGGGCCGCAGGATCCACTAATTATCAGATAGACTGTATGTTTCTTTCGTTTATCACCCTTATTCTATAAAAAACCATATCCGTACGAGCGATCTCTTTGAAAGTTTATAGTATCTCGAAATTTTGTGATTTCAGGATAATTAATACAATAATTGTAAATCGTAGCATATATGATTGTAAGCTGGTATTTAAAAAAAATAGTACCGCTGAGCTTCCTGCTGGTTCTTCCCAGGACAGAGGCTTTTTTTGAACCAGTGCTGTGTTATTTATAATCCATATTGAATGAAAAGTTTGCGTTTCTGTTTCTGTATGTATCACTATTATCCATTATTGTCAACAACAGCCCACAATGTCCGCTGCTTAACATTAGCATTGACATTTTTGGAGAATTTGTATTTATTTATTTATGTACACACAAAATAATGTTACAATGAAAAATAAAAAAGATACTTTGTACAAAGGCGCTGCTTATTTCAGTATTTTTGCATTTAACGGATAAATAGGTAGGTATTTCCGTACTTAAGCTATAAAATAATTATTACTGGGTGGGCCATAGGTTGCTAGCTTAACTACGCATCGAATGACCACAAAGATGGATGCGTAGATGTGATGAAAAGGTATTGCGGAGCGAACAATTAGGTGGACTGTATTAGCGGGGTCAAAATGAACCAAAACAAAATGGCGCACGTGGCACGTGGCAGTCTTTGGACAATATACTTGCTATAAATTTAATTTAATGCGTTAGCTGGCCCAATGGAACATTAACTGCTGTGGAAAAAGGAACAACAAAATAAAAACAGCTCAAAATTAAGAAACGGTCACTTACCTGGGGAAACTGCGAGCGGCCTCTCTCTACGGCCTTGTGAAACCGACGAAAACTGTGTTACAACTGGGCGAGCAGTGGCCGCGCGCCTTCCACTTTACCGCTTCTATCGTCTCCACTTCCACTTAAGTGGAGCACACCTCTCATTGTAGGAACAAAATTAGTTCACCAATATCTAGCCGCCCCCTCCCCTTTAGGCAGGCCTATGCGGGAAAGAACGTATGTGAAGGGAAGTTATGCCGGCTAACTCAATCAACAAAATACAACGACAAACACTAAATGCAAGGGTGTGCGCCGGTTCAACCAATTACAATGCAATAACTTGGCCCATAGGAATATGTAACTCAACCTAAAGTATAAAATATAATATAAATTAAAATATAAACATAACACTATGTAGGGAAATTTCTATTTTGGCGCGTCCCTATATTGGTGAAGCACTACTCCAGAGAGCCAGAAATCGGGAGAGAGGAACGTCTCTCTGTACTTTGCAGGAACATGGAGTAGGATTTGAAGCGCGTTGACCTATCAGACTCCAGACTGCAAATTAATGTAAAGAGATCCTATCGTTCTTCAACGAAACGCAGGACGTCTTCTTCCGACAGACTTTTAATACTATTAATTTTACTTTGGACGTACGTTTTATTTGTAAACAAGTGATTTGAAGTGACTGTCAGGACGATGTACCGTTTTTCAATTCAACCACCAATTTGTTCATATAGTTTTTAAATGAAGGTTTCATTTTATTTAACAATATTTTCTCAATTTAATCATAATCATAATCTTTATCTGTGTGGTTTTTAAATTCCTGCTATGAAAATCAATGATTTTTTTTTATTGAAATCGAGAAAATATTGTTTTCACCCTTGTTTTTGAAAATCGAATTCTCATCGGATCTCGACGTTTTGAGCTCCTAGGAAACTATTTTGACTATTTTTCCAATAATGGCCGTATGTCTTAAAGCGAGATTTTGAGAAAACCTCAAAAACTCAAGTATTTTTAATTTCCAGAAAGTTTTTTTTTTGTAATTACTTCGACACCCTTGTTTTGATCATTTCTATAATCTATCTTACTAGCACTTCTACTCAAAAAACGACGTCGATTGCCGTGAACCGCATCAAAATCGGTTGATTCGTCGAGAGATATCGTTGTCGAAAGAAATCTCGAAAAAGTATTTTTTCAAAACAACTTGAAACATGTTTGTCAAATCTATTTTCTGTGATAAATATTTTTGTTAAGCTTAAAAATTCAAAATAGTCATGAAATGCTCGTAGACTTTAAAAACGTCGTAACAGGTGAAATTTTAAGCGCTTTGTATATGAAATTAGCGGGGAGTTGCAGGGATGGCATGTAGGGCCCACCGTATTTGTTAAAGTGTTGCAAAACTGTCGCAACAGTGTTGTTACAAATGTCCCGTTGTTGGTCACAAACTTTTTCTAATTTCTGTGGATATATTGGTTGGCTAAGGCTGAAGAAATATAAGGGTTGCTTCATTATGATTTAGTGCTCACATGGTTTCGAAATATATTCACAAATACAATAGTAAATGTTATTGCTTAAATATTAGCTTCATCTGTAATTCGAAATTCGAATGAAGGTACGATCGATTGAATCCAAATGTATAAATGCGGTGGTAGCCATACGAAGTTGCACATAGTTATAGATTCATGAAGTATATATCTGGGAAATAAAAAAATATCAAAGTGCTATCCAGCAGCCGCCTGAATTCCTGTGCCCATCATTCATTGGGTAAAATAGCCAGTTGAAGTTTTAATAGATGCGTCTAATTTTGGCCCCGCCGATATGGATATCTATTTTCATCCTACATAACCTCATTAAAAGGTTGTCTCACACATGGTATGCCTAAAACAACGTATGATCTATTAATGTTGTAATTTTTGATGTAAATGTTTTATTAAAAAATTGTATTATATTAATGGGACAATATTACTAAAGATAATAAATACAGAAAGTCAAAGTGTGTTAATTTTTGTTTCGTTTGGACTTTAGAGAGAACCCTTATTACTGGAAAGAGGCATCACATCACAGTCCTGAACACTGGTGACAACGCATCCGCATTTTGATTCTTAATTGAAGAAAGATCTAGATGTCTATGAGCCACCGCATCCACTTAACATCAGATGGAGTGTTTGCTTGTTTGTCACCTATATTAAACAAAAAAGTACTGTATGTTCAAGAATAATGTAACTCAATTTAAAATAACATTAAAAATACAATATTATTTTCAATAAAAAAAACTAAAAACTGAATAAATATAGAGGTAGAGCCATGGTACACGTCATAGAATGATGCCATATGTGGTACAGCCATGCTATACATGGTAGAGCCATGTTATACGTGATAGAGCCATGCTGTACATGGTAAAGAAATGCTCACACGAGGTGGGACCATGCTTATACGTAGTAGAGTCATGCTACTGCTCAATTGTATTTGTAGTACGAATGGTTCAGCTCATCCGGAGAAGGACCACGCTCTTAAAGGTTATCAGCGTAAAATAGCAGTTTCATGCTATTGTGTTTCGTACAGTGAGTGTAGAGAATCAGAGACCCTTTTTAATCCACTTACCATCAGGTGGACGGTTTGTTCGTTTGTAATCCTTATTCTATTTATAAAAGAACTAAAATTATCTTATAGTTCTTCTACCCATGGTATAGTGCCTAGAACGCTGGCTGTATTTTCTCACCGAATGGCGAGTAATTATATAATAAGTATTACTTAACCTTTGATCGAGAAAAGAAATCCACTTACTCGCACTTACTAAGTAGTAGAGGCCATTTCCAGACACTAGGCTGGAAGTGGTCTCTTTCCTGTAATGTGTCTTTCAATAATTGATTTTCCGTGATTGAAATGCTCAAATGAGGATTCGCGATTACAGTTACTGGTTTTCCCATTACTTATATTTTTATCGCTCATATTTTTATCATTTTTCTTAATATTTATCATAATGTGACCATTACCATAAGTATTAAGGATGAAGTGTGGTAATAAAACTACGTACTAGTTTATATACATTAACTTTTACATAAGCAGTATAATGTTCACTATTATAAAAAATTAACAGTCTTTAAAAATATGTTGCTAACATTTTTGAAAGAACATTAGGAGGGATTTGTGAAAATGCTATACTCGCAGTTCAAACGAATATAGGGGAGCTATCGGTAGCCCGTCTACGCGCCGACACTTTGTGCTCTAAAGAGTTTCTGGTCTACTGAGCCGTGATTTGTTCAAGACTAATGATGTCGCCATTTTCAGCTCGATACGCTCTTTGATGTATCTGGACAGTAGCGAACTTATTGGAGCGATATCGGATTTGGGTCTATACATTTAGTTCTTTGTGTAAGTTGTACACAGTGGTGTTTAAAATTTATTGTTACTTTTGTCTTCGAGCCTGAATTATAACATAGTGTACGTGTGCAAACTTCGTTTACAGCGCTATGGAACCTGTTAATTACATCTTTAAATGCTAGGTTTAGTGGCGGTGAAGAAAAACATAGTGGAAACTTGCATGTTTGAAAAGTTAAAATATTTTGATGATTTGTGAAGCCGAGCTTCCTAGAGCAAGGATAGTAGATCCTTGCTCTAGGAAGTATCTTAGAAATGAGACGTTTCCTAAACGCGCCATAGTGTCCAGTTGACATTTCATGATATATTAAACTACTTGAATAGTTTTAGAAAATGATCGTCTAAAAACATATAAGTGTAATATATTCTACTGTTTGGTCTCGTATTTGTGGACATACTTATTTTAGCTCACCTTCATTGTTCTTTATGATTACTAGAGGTTATGTTTGTTTATGCTTCTGTTTGAACGTTTTTATATAAATCGTATGTAAGTACATTTTCTTTCGCTAAAGAGCCGATTTTTCAATCTTAGGATAAATTTATTTATAGAATAAAATGCAACACGAACAAATAAAAATAACTTTTGTATGAATAAAATATACATTTTTTAATTCAGTCAGGCTATTATTGTTATGGATAATATTTATCTAAAGATCGAAAATTCGGCCTTTAATCTATTATGATATATTTTCAATAAGTAACTCTGGGAGGTTATGATGATTGTTAAAAAAAGTATTTTGAAGTAAGGGTAAAAAAAGTATTTATGGAATGGGGTTCTTTAAATCAAAATAAAAGGGGACTGGTATCAGCTATTATGTAAGAATACTTAAATTCTACATAATAACTTACTATGCCTGTGGTATATGTTTAGAAAAGTTGATGTTAAATAATATAAGATGTATATATGCCAATATCATCTTGTTTGTGTCGTTAGCCTATTGAACTAAACTTATACCTCCCCCATAGATTGCCTCATAGGAGAAATATTTGCCATAGTTAGCTGTAGCCACGCTCTGAAAGCGTGTCAGCAACCGAATTTTTATTTTTAGTCGTTATTAGCAAGACGAAGCCTCTTGCAACCGCCATGATATGATATGTGGTAGTGCATATTCTTACACCGCCTCTGCACCGTGCAACCATTATGCCGCAATTGGCAATAGGCCAGCCAAGCGTAAACATTATAACATATCTTGTTTATTATGAAGGAGGTCCCAGCATTGGACTGCCAACAGGCTGCGCATTCTTCTTTCCTTGATTAGTTTCCTGGCAACACGTAGTGTAATTATATGATGCCTAAAAGCCGAAATTTATTTTTTTACCGAAAATCAAACGAAATTCGGTGTAAGACCTTTCGAGTGCTATTTTTAATGTGGTTTAAAGGTGTGAGCTATGGCGTGAAAGCACTTTACGTGTGTTCTGCATTCGTACACTCGATTCAGGCATACGGGCTTTGCCAGCGGCGCATAAATCGAAAGCGGCTTACAAAGGTGACTGTTTCAGCTTTATTTGAAATGGAAAAGTATGTACGTATTTTGTATCGTTCTCAATGTATAACAGTCACAGCTTTTCATCTACAAAACTGTTATAATATATAATTTAAAATATGCTTAGGCATATAAAAACTTACGTAGATTAAATTTTCTTACAATTCTCAAAAATATTTAATTTTGTGATTTCTTATAAGTGACGTTCACTTTTAAATATAATGAATAATGAAAATAATAATAAAATACGATGTCGCCTCCGAGGACTAATACCTATGCCTATGCCTCGTTAACAGTAAAAACGGTCTTAGTTTTCCTTTAGTTTTAATATTATTTTTAATTTATTTAAAGTAACGTTTAATTCATCAAGCTACTTAAATGCGGATCCGGAGTTCGAATCTTACCAGCTTATTTTTCTTCACCCAGTATCTGATGGTGGATATGAATCACTTACGTAATACCACGTTAAGGAAATTTGTTTGTAATAAGACGCTTGCCTCCGTTCTAGGTATTTTACATATGAAATATTATGCAAGATGGTTACAAAATACAAACATAATTAACTAAAAAAATGCAGTTGCGAAATTAAATTCAGTGGCATACGATTCCCATCAGAGTTACACAATCGCACTGACGTTCGTGTGAGTAATTGATCGACTTTTTACGTATATCTATGTATGACAATTTTTCGTAACTCTATTTTAACACTATATCGTTATAATACAGTAGTCGCGGTGATGGAAAATCAGCGAGCTTACAAGCGGGTTGGCGACCGCAGTTTTTATTATTATTGAGAGTTGTTATCAGGAAGATGTTTCCAACTCCTGTTTCAGTTCCCCTCTGTCAAATCTTACGACTCCTACTGGAGTATCGAGTAGTGCATTCACATATACCGCCGAAATGTGGGCAAGAAAATGTTATGCTGGAATATGTAATACGTATTCAATACTTATTTTCTGGAAATGCCTTCAATGTCGAAATTGACCAGAAGAGTACCTTCTTTCTACTTAAACTTCTTTTCTTTCATCTTCCGTATCAGCTTTAAAAGTCGACTGCTGCACGTGAGACTGTCCTATTCTTATGAAGATCATAGTACCAGGCGACCACAGAAATCGTAACAATAGGACGATAAAAGTCGCATAGACGCGTGACCTTATCGCCGCTATGATGTGATGTTCGTCAACATCACTCACCATTTTGCTATTTAGTTGCGTGGGGAACGTCGTACGAGAATATATGTTATTATAAATTTAAAATGGTGAACTGCAGCATGATCAGCTGTAAAAACTCATCAAGGACGTATAATTCAACTAATAAAGGCATAAAATTTCATCGGTAAGTTGATTATTTACCAATTATCATTTTTAACTAATTTACATCTAGATTAATACTTTACTATGATAATTGCCTTTGTAAACTTTCATTTATTACTTTTCGTTTTCTACAATTACCATTACTACAAACTCGCCAAGCAATGTAATGCGAAACATTAGATATCATTATGCATTGCGTATGTTTATAATACGGTAAGATATGGCGACATCGGTTTTGGAAGTAATCGAGCGCTAATTAATTTCTATTGTCTTATTACAACGATTTCTGTGCAGGCGACACATTATTGATGTTGCTTACCTTCGCTATCGTAACGGGATGTTTATACTGTCATCAGTCGGAAATCATGTGATTTTTCTGTCATTGTTCACAGTCACCTCTTACGGCTCTAAATACGGTTCTTACACCACTACACTGGCACTTAAAAGTAGAATAACTTACTCATAAAATTAACAGTCACAGTTTGTTTAGTGTTGACCATAACATAAAGTTGCAGTCTTAATAATCGTTAAAATTAAAACTTATCGCCTTAACGTTCACGTTCAGGACTTCCCAGATAGATATATATACTGCTAGTCGATAAGCCCACCCCTTAGCAATAGTTAATTTAGGTTTCCTTTAGTATAGCATGGAAGCTGACAATGTCACTTTACGATAATTGCAGATGAAAATGCCTATTAACTGATGATAAGCTACTGGTTATCCCCTTTATTCAGTAAAGAATATTTAAAATAAGTAAGGCTTCCTATTAAGGCCAATGTAAGCTACCATTTGCATTTTCGATCTCGTTTAATGGTATTTGTGTCAAAGTTAAATTTTGTTTTGTTAATAGGAGTTTAAGGAAGATAGTTCCTTGATATTTTTTATTCCAGTTAAGACCTTATGTGTGATAGCCTATCAACTGAGTTAGTCGGTTATAACAGGGGTGTGCAGGAGTTTACCGAGGGGAGACGGGTTTAATGAGCGGCTTGTCGTAGTTTGACAGAGTGATTTAAACAGAGCGTGATAGTTTCACTAAATCGGGATTACTCGGGCGTGAGCCTGGAACGTGAATTATTGCTGAAAGTGTGTCGTCTCGTTGTTCTTAAGCGCCAAATTGATTTTACAATATTAAGCAAACGCTGTCGTAACTGAAATTTAGTATTTTATATTGTTGTATATTTGTTTTTTTTCCCTTAGTTAATTTTATAAAACAAATATGAGTAATGATATAAAGCATATATTATATTTGTGTTACGGTTAGGGGAAATACGCATTATCTTTCTGCTGATTGACAATTTCAATTTTAGATTTGCATTTACATGTGGCTTGATATAACAGAAAAATAAAAAACACAATTAAATTACTATTTATTTAAGCGACATAATCATATAGCTACATAACTTTAAAACTCTGTCTACCGCAAGGGTGGGCAGAGATTATTGAATTCCCTTTTTCAAGATCCTGATACATCTTTCTCTTTTCTGTTACATTTATTTGTATCTATCTAGGCTATTGAAATATAAAAAAACATCCTAATTTCAATAGAGAAGATGGCTGGGTGCTACCATTTGCTTGGGATTCTATAATAAATAAAATTAAATCCCAACCCAAGCATACAACTGCAAGACATCAAGATACTACAAGTTCATACTGTGTAGATTGAAACAAAATTAATAATTTTATACTGTGGGTAACCGCGGTTAACTATAACATCGGGACGTCGAACACCTCAGTCCGCCGTGACCATGGGTGCTGTAAAGTGATCGAAACGTCAGGAAAACGTAAAGAAGAGAAGAAAACAAAAATCTTAAATCAATTCCAAGGAAATATCCTTATCGGAGTACAGCTAAATAGCCGCATTTAATACAATACAACTTTCTCATAACTCTGCTCCTAGTTATAGGTTACGAGTTAAGTACTTTCTTATCTTAGCTGAATAATCATGTATTTTATTTATATCATGTATTATATTTTACATTTTCGCAAAGAAAGAAAAAAGTGGAAGATACCCTTTTTTATATGATAGTGTCACAAACGCGCAACCAGTCCACCCGATTGTAAGTGATTGCGTGTGGCCCATAGACCTCTACATCTATACTCGATTACGAATCAGAATGCAGATGCGTTGTCACCCGAGAGGACTAAGATTGAATGCTTTGGGGTCTCCGGTTCTCTACACTCACCATACGAAACACAGCAGCATTAAGCTACTGCTTTACGTTGGTATTCCGTGAGAGCGTGATCCTTCCCCGGTCGAGACGACACATTCATGCTACAACTATACTACTATTATAACTGCAGCATGACTCTACCATGTATATTATATCCTTTCACATATTGCTAAAGGAGAGCAGCACAACCAGTGCGAGGGTATCTGTTTTCCGCTTGGCAAACCACCTGCTCTTACTAATAACGTTTGCCAGCTTGTGTATTGTTGGAAAGACCTGTATTCAGAAGTACACATCAAAGCCGATGATGTGATGAAAATGCTAACAGAGCTAACTAACTCCTCAACAATGAAAAAAAGTCCAAATCGATTGTCTTGTGATTGACTGCCTTGCTGACTGCCTTTTAACTTCAATGTTAAACAATTTATTTCAATTGACTTTAAAGTCTGCAGATAATTTAAATACACTTCGGGTTAATAATACAAGTATTTTTCAGTGTCAGATAAAAATCAACCATCCATTGCTTGTTACGATAAGCGATATACAACGAACGTATAAATTCTTTTATTCGAAATCATTCCGAGGCCTGAGGTTAGTGAATACTAATATATTCCTTTTCGCGCTGAATAAAAGGTAGGGCGCAATCTCTGATACAATAGCACAGTTTTTTTATTAGTCAAACTGTTAAGTAAATACAGAAGGCTGGCAATACACTTTGTAGTTTTTGTATAGATGCCAGTGAAAATAGTCTGGTTTTAGATTTAAATCGAGCTGCTCTTTCGTCGGATAATGCTCAGCTTTCTAGAATTAAGCTCTTATTTCGCTTTCAGTCTGGATCTTTATTCAGGTACGAAAGAATAAACAAAGACTGTTCTAAGCGAATAGAAAGAAGTTTAAATAAAAAGTGAGATACCCGTTTAAATATATTGTTGTATAGAATTTGTACAAATCAGAATACTAATTTATTTCAGTTAGTAGTTTTCACGATTGAAAAAATTACGTCTTATAACTACTACAGTATTCTAATAGAGTTAAGAAAATAACACAATCCGAACCTATTTCCGTTTCGTTATTTATAGATATGAAATGTAACAACGATAAAAACGACGTTTTACTAGGTTGATCAATACGTATTCGAAATAGGACACTTATCAACGAGTTATTGAAATGTTTTCTATTTTTTTAGAATCTTGTATTCGTTAGTTGTCAAGGCTAGAAGACAAGAAAACTAAACTGAAAACTATAACCGATTTTTTTTCGAAATTCGTATTTGGCGGGAATTTGATTCGTATACAAAATGGAGGTATTCAAATTTCGTGCGGTTGTTAATCATTTCTGTCTAAATTTTTTTCTACAAAACTGTTTTTGTAAAACGAGCACCAGTCTACTTTGGTAGACAATGCTTCGTCCTATTCTACAGTGATATAATGAATTTAAACGCGGCAGAACCGCCCACAATAACGACAATCGTTTCGGGCGGCCTACAACGGCACTACGAAAAAAAAACCGTTAAAAAAATCGAAGGAGTTGTTAAGGTTTATATATATAGGTAGAGCCATGCTGCAGTTATATTATAAATATAGTTGTAGCACGGATGGGTCGGCTCGACCGGGGAGGGACCGCGCTCTCACAGAATACCAGCGAGAAATGGTGGCTTAATGCTGCTGTATTTCGTATGGTGAGTGTAGAGAACCGGAGACCCATTTTACTGGAAACGAGGC
>DWHP01001867.1:0-15296 GCA_018247895.1 Parnassius honrathi | reverse complement strand
CTCAAAATCTTAGGTGTCCCGGAAACGATGCTGCCACACTCAGTCTTCAGCTTTGACAGTTGGCTCTTTCTGGCAGAGTGTGAAGGCGTCGCTCCACAAAATTTGTATAACATGGACAAGTCAGGGTTTCATGACGATTCGGGGAAAAAGAAATTGCTATTTCGTAGAGATTGCAAGTACCCTGAAGTAATAAAAAACAGCTCTAAATCGTGTTTTACCGTAGTTTTCTGTGGGAATGCAGCAGGTGAGCTCGTACCACCATTTTTTATTTTTAAAGGATAAAACTTTGGTCTGGTTGACTATATCAAGCCCCTAAGAATTCCAGAATGGCAATCTCAAAATTGGGATGGATGGAGATAATAATTTTTGAAGATTGGTTAGAAAACCAATTCATTCCGTTCGTGAAAAAAGATGAAGGTAAAAAATATTAATGTGTGATAATTTAAGTGCGCACATATCTCCTAAAGCACTTAGCTTATGTGCTGAAAATAACGTTTCGTTCATTTGTTTAATCCCTAATTCGACACACCTTCTTCAACCCCTACTTTTTGGCAGTCAAATCGGCATGGAGAAAAGTACTTAATGATTATCGTCAAACCTGCAGAAGCAAGAAAGTGTTGGCTCTTCTAAAGTCATTATTTGCCACGTTAATTAAAAAAACTTTACAAAATGGAAATGCCAATTCATCTGAAAATCTACGAACAGGATTTAAAAGTTGTGGTTTGTATCCATTGCCTTCATAGACTGTGTTAAGCAAACGTCCAGCGTATACCTCTACTGTGCACGTAAGCGACAATATTGGTGAAAGTTTTGTTAAATATATAGAAAATGTGAGGCAATCGGATTTGAATACGGTAATCAAAGGAAAGAAATTTCAATTACTTGTAGTAGCAGGGAAGAGTGTGTCGGCTGAAGAAGTGGAAAATTATTATAAAGAAAGGGAAAAAAACAGCCAAAACGAAGACAGGAAATGAAGTGAAAACCAGCCAGTCTAAAAAACGTGGCAGGCCCATGGGATCAAAAAACAAGAAAAAGCAAAGGGATCCTGCTCCTTCTGGAGAAGTCTTATCAACAGAAAATGACAGCAAAAACAATGAGGTCGTTGATACTGTTAAGCATGGTGAAGAACGTGATGGAAATGTGCTTAAGTCACAAAATGTTGGAGGACACGCAACGTTCGTCGTTGAGGCTATGGTACACAGGCCACCTTCTCCAGAAGTAGCTGAAAATTTATATATGCTTGACATAGGTGATAATCTGTCTGTGCTTCAAGAACAGGAGGTTGGGCCACCGGTCATAACAATATATTAATAATATAGTAAGTATATTAATAGTATAATAGATAAGGATTTGCTAATTGTAGAAGAATATGTTGTGGAACCTAGCGGTGACTTAACAGCCTCTACGTCACATAAGAGTGAACTAACCTGCAAGGAAGATAACAACGAACAAAATGATTCTATTAGAGATTTGGTGAAAGATGCTTATTGTATATTTAGTAATGAGGGGAGCAGGTTCCTAGGACAAATACGAAAAGCAAATTTTGCGACCGCGACTGTCATGGTTTCAGCTTTCCAAAAATCCTTTTTAGGAGGTTGGAAGTGGCCTTCAAAAGCCGAGATATTAAAAGTAAAGGTATCGGATATAGTAAGCATCGTAAAAGAACATGAAATCTCCAAGAAAGGTGGTATAACATACATAGAAGATGAAATTTTATTCATGGAGTGGGGAGAGTAAGATTTTTTAAGTCAAATATTAATAAGAAATGTCGTCCTAACATACATATTTTTTGATCTCAAATGAAACCCAAAAAGCTCTAGTATTTTAATACAAATTTTATTTTATTAATTTAAGTCAATAAATACAGTTAAAAATGTATGAAACATTTTGTTTTTGTATCTTCCTTTTTGGTACATTCAGTTTGTATATGGCATCCCCAAGTGATATGAAAAAAATTGTACTGCAAAGGACTGGCCATAGAGCATAATTTTATTTTCTCAGTAAAAACACCATAAAAATACAGAAAAATAAATCCAAAACAAAAATGTTTTAGTCTTCGGAAACTAAAGTGTTCAAAATTACCCAAAATTCAAGATAACTTTGAATGGTATCTTAATCATCAATTTTAGTAAGACTTAAGCGTATTTTAATTAATCTGAACATTATAATACGTAAATAACATTAACAGAACACAGTTAAGGTAATAAAATCAAACATCTCTCATATAATTTTATAACTCTGTTTGTAAAAACCTTCAAAAACTGTTCAAGTTACCCAAGTTGACTGTAGTCATAACTAAATTTATAGAACAAAAGTTGGGAATGTCGTCATTACCGCAAGCTCTCACGAACTACGCAGTACGCATTTGTTTCGGCGGGAATTGATTATTAATTTTAGTTTTTGAGACAGTTCTGTGTCAACGTGCGCGTGAACAGTTTAGTTGTTTTGTGTATTAAATTCTTGTTGATATTACTTTTATTGTTACGTTTAGTGTTTCTTGTTTTGTTTTAAAAATGAAAAACGTACGCGTTGGACATTTTTAAAACAAAACTAGTTGTTTGAAAAATGTCCGACACGTACGTTTATAGTGCTTGTGAATACGGCAACATGTTAATGTGCCTTGTAGAAGCTCGCGGGAATGCTTCGCGTGCATTACGAATTTACCGAGAAAAATTTCCGATCGCTCGACACCCAACTGACTCCCGTTTGATAACAGCAGCATTTCAGCGAGTGTTGGAAAATCGGCCCATTGCTTCAAAAAAATCTTATATAACTCAAGAAAATGAAGACATTTTAAGTCGCATAGGTGAACAAAACCACGAAATTGTTAAACACCAAATATTAAAATCAAAAAAAGGACACCAAAACCAAATACTCACCGGAGTTGCGAGCATTCTCCTTAACATTGCATTTTTATTCCCCGAAAGCGTACAATTTCGTTAGACAAACTTTCAGCACATGCTTACCTGCTTAGTACTCTGAGAAGTTGGTATCAATCCACTGACGGTAAACCAAGATTTACAAAGGAGGCAATAGATACTATCAAAATGAAAGTGAGAGAATCCAAGAACAAAATTTACGCCACTATCATATTCGACGAAACGGCAATCAGAAGCGGTGTCGAATATCATCCCCAAAGCAGAAGGTACTACGGCCACTTTAGTTTTGGCGTCAGTTTAAAAACGGATTGTCAAGACGAAGCTAAAGCTCTTGTTTTCATGCTGGTGCCAATAAATGCATCCTGGAAAATTCCAATAGGATATTTTTTAATAAATGGTATTAATGCAGAACAAAAAGCCGCTCTTCTAACAGAGGCGATCCATTTGGTAGAAGAAGCTGGTGTAAACGTCAAAGCCATTACATTTGACGACTGCCCAACAAATATTACTGTGGCTAAAAAGTTAGGCTGCTCGTTTGAAGTTGATAAAATAAACTCAACCTTTAAAAATCCCTGTAATACATAGCCGTCTTTTTAGATCCGGCACACATGATCAAGTTAGTTCGAAATGCATTTGAGTTTTATAGGAACTTGAAGGACGAACGGGGCAATATTATATCGTGGGAATATCATAATATTATGAAAGTAAGCTTAGCAACCCAAATTTTTAGTAAGAGTATATCAGATGCACTGACATTTAGCAAAGAAAAGCTTAATTTACGTCAGTTTCAAGAAGTCACACCCACAACACAGTTTCTGGATATGATGAATGACCTTTTTGATATTCTAGACTCGCACACACATGGATATGATTTAAAACGAGCAGTCAATGCAGACAATGCTGTGAATATTATATTTAAATTAAAGACAGCAGGAGATGCTATTCTAAATTTATCCGCAGATATAATTGTAAAAAAAATAAAACAGGAACTTCGACTCGTAAAATCACCTCGATATACGGGATTCATAGGATTTTGTATGTGTGTGTGTGTGTGTGTGTAGAAAGCGCCATTGCTCTCATTCACTGAACTGAGCTTGCGCCTTAAGATATCTTCCTCTACATAAAATAAGCTAGGATCACCTGGAACACCTGTTTGGAAATATAAGATGGCACGGTGGATCAAACAAAAATCCTAGTGCTAGGGTATTTGAATGCATATACAAGAAGATCCTCACCCATGTGCAAATAAAAAATATTGGTAGTGGCAATTGCAGCACTTTTGGTCAAATTTCAATTTTGCAATGCACTTCTGCAGTTAACCGCATCAATATGTTACTACAATATATAAAGAGCAAAACATAGATCTTGAAACTGAGAGCTTGAATTTTTCAGACCTTGTAAGTCAGTTACCTTATTATGAATTCGGTGAAAAAGTAATAGAATATATGGCTGGCTACATTGTTTATGCTTTTATAGAGCAAATAAAATGCTAAACTTGTATTGGGGCACTGATTGGTGTACCAAATCAGAACGCTTTACAATTTCTAAAGGACACTAAAGACGAAGACGTTATTGTACGGATCCACCACAGTAATAGACATTTATTGCCGTTGTGAAATTTTTATTCAGAGGGCGATCAACGAGAGTGGTTCGAAAAAGCTGTCTTCGAAATATAACACCGATTATTTTATAAGATCGGCATTAAAATCTCTGATTGGGTATAATTTACTCCCGGATATTATTTTTCATCAATTCAAAATAAAATCTGCAAATCATTTAATAGAATTAGCAATGTGCGTAATTCAGAAATATGTAGACGCTCGTTTGTCATTTTTACAAAGAACAATCGGGACCCTAAAATTTTAATTCGAAAACGATATACCAAATTAATTCATTTTAAAAATTAATAACAACAGGATGCATGCTTTTCTAATTAATTGATTTAGATTAACGTTATTTCTGTCATTGTAATTGAGTATTTTTCATTATGTTAAAATCCATTTTATCAATATTGACTATTTTCCCTTTATTAAGAAGAACAACCCTAACGATAGGCATAATTACGCAACTTGACCATTTGCGGCCGCGCGTTCTTCCTAGTCCCCCGGCCCGCAGTAGTGAGTCGTGTGCTTAGAAGAAATCTCCCTATACGCTCTCTAGTGGTTATATTCTCTATGTTTTAAATGCTTTCCGGAGCCCCGAAGTAAATTACCACGAATTTCTTGACCGCGGCCTGCTACTGAGAATTTCTCGGCAAAAAACCCAATAACTGATTTTATCTTGACCTGAGACTGCGTGATCGGCATCTGCCAAGAAGGCAGCGACGCCTTTGTGTATTTATATAATCTATCTCGCGCAGATAAAGAATATAGTAGTATAAATGGCGTCGCTTTTATTCACCTCTCGCTTGCACACTGTCTCTGTCTATACTCAAACCAGCAGATAACGATTACAAAAAAAAATTATGTTATGTATTTTTTTTACATTATAAACATATTAGTTTTTTGCCTTTTATTGCTTTCAACTTCCAGCCCTGGTAACAGAATGTAATAGCGAAATATACTTTTATTTTAGTATTAAATTGTTGTATTTCCAAGTCTTTATGATTGATGATGATATTACTTACCTATTTTAAATTGATTTATCTGGCACTTCCTTATTGTAATATTACGTTAATAGTTCAATTTGATTGTAAAATTCAATTGATTGAATATACTATCAGTCAATTACCGAAAACAACATAATGTTTTAATTAACGTAATATCGTTATTTTGTTATATAAAGATATAACGTTAGTAGCGTTGTTTTCATTTTTGTTGCGGGGAATGCCGACAGTAGAAGGTCGATGAGCTGCCACTTGTAATTCTATTGATAATCCACACGAGTAGTAACGTGGCCGCGGCGGCGTGTGCAGGCATGGAGAGTGCGGAGATCAACAAGTCGCTGCTGGCGCTGAAGGAGTGCATTCGCGCGCTGGGCATGAAGGGCAACAACCACCTGCCGTTCCGAGTTTCCAAGCTGACGCAGGTGCTGCGCGACAGCTTCATCGGCGACAAGTCGCGCACCTGCATGATCGCCATGATCTCGCCCGCCATGTCCTCCTGCGAGCACTCGCTCAACACGCTGCGATACGCCGACAGGTCACTCTTACTCTCTCTATCTCTATCTCTCTCTATTCTCTATACTATGTAACGAGCACACAGTTCACCTGATAGTAAGTGAATGCTGTGGTGCGTTTACATTTATCTTCAAATAAGGTTGAAAATACAGATACGTTATCACTCCTGACGAACAAGATGGAACGCCTCGTATCCACTGAAAACTGCACTCAAGGTATTCGTACTTTGAGTGCAGTTTTCGTACCAGCTACCAGCAGTAGCACATAAGCTACTTTATTACGCCGGTCTTTATTGTCCCGGTCGCGACGACTTATTCATACTATGACTATAATGTACCAAGATGATTCTATCACGTATGTTTTATTTTCTTTATAAAATAAAGGCGATAAAAAGAAGATGAAGAAGAGTTTGGCGGGAACTTGACCAGCGGCAGATTGCTGCTCTTGTATTATTGTTTAAATAAAGGTTTGAAGTAGATTTTGATACGTTAAAGTGGTGTAATTTTGTGTGTTAAATATCCGCACATAAACTGTTAGTACAAACGATGAAAACGTGTTCTGATGGTGAACTAACTCTCAAGATGGGGTGTTGTCTGCTTAGGTGACTTGAGATACTATCTATTTATCGGCTGTGGCTGCTGGATCAAGCTGCCGTTTAAATCTCCCAAAAATATCAACATATTGTGAAGAAGTTTTGAAACAAATTAATATAAAAATAATTTCTTAATAGACTTAACACTATCAAAAGCACAACCATACGAGTCCATTGCAAAACAAAAAAGTTTTACTAACTAAGACAACTAACTCATCAAGTTCAATGAGGCAGTTGGCTGCGCCAACCTTTGTCACTCTCGAGCTACGCCAATGTTCGCAGCACATAGATTCTAGTAACAGACTGCAAATAAAAAACGTCAATGTCACAGAAACCCTTAAGGACTAGTCAGTTAATTTTTCTAAAGTATAAGTTTTCTCACGCTGGTTTCGTTCCCCTCCAAGTACGTGGTAAATGAAATGAATAATTTCATTAATGGCAGCGGGGATCGAACTCGGGTTGCTCGCTTACTGTTAAATTTACAGTCCCTTCGCTATCACGGCTGCTGAGTACATATGAATAAATGACGAATGTTTATTTGTGCGTGTGTAGGGTAAAGGAGCTGGGCACATCTGAAGGCAGCCGTGGTCGAGGCGAGTCACCGCCCGCCGACCGCGACCTCGATGTGGACATGGAGCCGCCTGGACACGAGCTGGCGCACCTGCGCTCGCTTAACGTACGTAAAGCTCCATGTATATGTACGCACTATATGTACCACATACACATACAAAACCACACCACATCACACCGTATCACACCGCATCTCATCATACTACATCACACTGCACCACCCTTAATCACACCACATCCTACTGCATCTCACCGCATCACACCACATCACACCACATCACACCGCACCACACCGCATCACACTGCATCACACTGCATCACACCGCTCCGAACCACACCACACTACATCGGACCACACTACATCACACTGCACCAGATCACACCGCACCACACCACATCACACCGCATCACTCCACATCACGCAATATCGTACCGCATAACCTCGCATCACACCGCATCACATCGCATCACATCGCATCACACCGCTTCACACGACATCACGCTACATCACTAGTCACGTCCCATCACACTACATCACACCGCTTCGCATCCCATCGCACCGCATCACACCGCATCGCACCGCATCACACCGCATCGCACCGCATCACACCGCATCGCACCGCATCACTTCACTTTACTCCACATCACACCACATCACCCAACATCACATCAAACCACATCATACCGAACCAGACCATTCCATCACGCCACATCTAACCGCATCACATCGCATCACACCGCGTGACATCGCATCACACTACATCACACCGCATCACGCAACATCACATCGCGTCATATCCCGTCACGCCGCATAACACCGCATCACATCGCACCACATCACACCGCATTACACCACAATACACCTCATCACACTCCATCACGTCACATCACACCGTATCAAACCACATCATACCAAACCAGACCATTCCATCACACCATATCGCACCGTACCACATCTCACCGCATCACGTCGCATTATACTGCATCACACTACATCACACCACATTACGCCACATCCACCGCATCACATCGCATCAAAAATCCCATCACGCTGCTTTACACCGCATCACATCGCACCACATCACACCGCATTACACCACAATACACCGCATCACACTTCATCACGTCACATCACACCGTATCAAACCACATTACATCGTATCACACCGCATCACACCAGATCACACTGCATCAGATCACACCGCATCACATCACACCACACCGCATCACACTACGTCACGCCACATCATACCGCACCACATCGCATCTCATCGCATCACACCGCAACACACGACTACTACGCTACGTCACTAGTCACAACGCATCACACTACATCACACCGCGTCGAATCGCATCGCACCGCATTGCACTGCATCACTTCATGTTACTTCATATCACACAACATCACTCAACAACACATCGCGTCACATCGTATCAAACCACATCATACCGAACCAAACTACTCCATCACACCACATTACACCGCGTCACACCGCGTCACACCACAATACACCGCATCACACCACAATACACCGCATCATACCACAATACACCGCATCACTCCACAATACACCGCATCACACTTTATTACGTCACATCATACCGCATCACATTGCATCACACCACATCACACCACATCACACCGCATTACACCACATCACAAGCTGGCGCACCTGCGCTCTCCCAACGTAACGTAATGTTCTAGAATCATTTACGAAAATTATTCAGTTTATTCTTATTATTGGGTAAAAATTAAAATACTTTCAGTAGTAAACTAAAGTCAAGCTACATAATGATTTCATATATTTACGCGATTACTATACATCGAATAAAACTACTTTTACGGATTTTATCTCGTTTAATTCACTTAATTTTATTACCCGACGTTTCGGGTGCTTTTCAGCACCTATGGTCATAACATACCATAGTTTGTGATCATATCCTAGACGGCCCCAATATTACATAAGACTTGATAGAACCATAAATCCTCGCGAAAGAACATTGATTCCTGTGAAGGATGATACGTGAGGCTATTGAAATTAAAAAAACATCCTAACTTCAATAGAGAAGGAAGCTGAGTACTACCACCTGCTTGGGATCCTGTTATTAATAAAATGAAAACTAAAACTAAGCAAACGGCCAAGGTTTGCTTGCTCCTGTAAAATAGCATAACGCTATAAGCAGGAGTGCTACGTGGCCTGCGTTGACGCGTCAACGTGCCGGGATGTAAACACCAGCGCTCTTAAAAAGAAGTGTAATTGCGCCTTCTAGTTCTTCAAAAGAGTCATTGCCAAGGCAAAGTCAGAGCACATGGGCAGAATTGGCAAGAAAATAGTTCGCCTTCCTTCAGGAATTCGTGCATTCTGGTCTCTCGCCAAGGTTGTCCAAGAGAACTTCTGTCAGTCATCTCTCCCATCTCTGCACAACGAGGTCGACTAACTGGCCCATGCCGCAACGGAGAAAGCCGATCTGCTAGGTTCTCTCTTTGTGTCCAACTCGACTCTCGATGATGGGGAGCACACCGCTGATCATCCCTCGATGTGAGTGCTCAATGCCGGATGTGCAATTTATACACAGCGCTCAGTTCGCAAGGCACTCCCCTCCCTGGACGTCAACAAGTCGAGTGGGCCTGACGGAATCTCTCAATTTTGCTGAGGACGTGTGCTCCGGATTTGGCACGGGTTTAACGCGTCTTTTCTGGTACTACTACTAACAAAGCGTAGTCTCAAATTTATGGAAGACAGCTTTGGTCCGCTCAGATCCATCTAACTACGGGCCTATCGTCATCTCCTCCTTGTTCTCTAAAGTAATAGATTCCATTATAAACTGCCAGCTCATGCGTTACCATGAGGATCTCCAGCGGATTAGTGACCGCCAATACGGTTTTCGTCGAGGTCGATCAAATGGTGATTTATTGGTCTGCCTGTCTCATAGATGGGGGAGGCATTAGAGTCCAAGGGGGAGGCATGGGCCGTTAGTTTGGGCATAGCGAAGGCCTTCGATCGAGCTTGGCACAAAGCGATACTTTTTGTGCTATGGATCATCGGCTTTATAGCAGATCGGAGTATCAAGATCGTATTAGACGGTACATGCTCCGATTACGAGCCTGTTAATGCTAGTGTTGTCATCCGCATAGCAATCGCAAGACTGCAACGGTCGGAGTACAAAGCATCAGTTCTATACATCGGCCGTGTCAGTATTTCTCAGGAAAACGTCGCCGAGTACCGGAACAAACTTGTGTCTCAAGCTCAAGTCGGTCTTTGCCACACAAAGTTTTGGATTGGGGCCATTAAATCTAGTCCAGTTCAGTCCCCAGAAGACACAAGTTTGCGTATTTACCGCTTAATAGAACCCCTTTGTTGTATCTCTTCTCATTTTCAAGGTACTCCCCTTGTTGCCTAAGCCAGTATCGGAATCCTTGGCGTCGACATATCGAATGACGTACAGTTTCGTGGTCACTTGAAAGAGAAGGCCAAATTGGCCTCTAAAAAGTGCGTGCTCGGCAGAGCGGGACAGTATTTCATGCCGGCATACTGCCTGAAACTTTGCAAGGCGTAGATTCGCTGTTCCCATCTCTGGGCCGGGATCCCCAGTGCCAGCTCCTTCCACGTGACGGCGTCCAGCGCAGAGCGGCTCAAACTGTCGACAACCGAGTTCTCTCCGATCGACTCGATTCACTGGCGCCGCGAGGGGATTTTGCATCCCTTTGCATTTTCTATCGCATCTATCACGGGGTGTGCTCCGAGGAATTTTTTGGATTAATTCCAGCCACCAAATTTCACGAACGTACATCGCGACAAAACTCACGGTACCATCCACATCATCTGGATGCTTGACGGTCCACCGGTGTACGTTTTACTTGGAGTTGTCTTCTTCGTACGAGTCCTCTTTGAAATCGTTTACCACCGGCGATTTATCCCGACCGATAAGACTTAGGGACCTGGAAGAAAAGAGCTTACTCCTATCTAAAAGCAATTCAATTTTCCTCTGCAATTCTCCTGGTGTTGCAGTTGTTAATGGGTGGCAGCAGTCACCATCAGGTGAGCCGCATACTCGTTTGCCCCCTCTTTTGTATAAAAAAAATACCACTGCAAGACTTTAAGACACAGTAAGTTCGTTCTGCAGAGATCGAACTAAATGTAATAATTAAAAATCTGAAGGTACTCCGGGTTAACTCTGACATCGAAACATCCGACCATTGCATGGGTGCTGCAAAGCACCCGAAACGTAGGATATGAAAATTAAGTAAGTTAAACGCTATAAAATCCATAAAAGTGGTTTTATTCAATAAAGTCAACTAACTCGTTCTGCCATAACGAGATTTGCAATACCGCTTTGTAATATTTTGCATATTATGTTCTTAGAATTTTTTTTACCCATATTTTTGCCTCACGAATGCAACTTGTCATGCGAGTGTATCAAACTGTACGGAGCGAAGATTTTGATCGTTTTGTAATGTCGTTTTGTAAATATCTGTATGGTCTAGACTCAAAATTTGACGTTGTGGAGTTTGAGTTTAAGCTCAAAATTATCTCTCAAAACCGACTTTAATAATTGATTTTACAACTATGTACAGATTTACCCTTCTCCTTAATTTGCCTGTAAGTACGCTAATGACTTAATTACGGTGATACTATGTGGCTGATGATTATTAATTTCGTTTTAATATATTTTTATAGAATGGTGATGACAAACAAGCACATCTACATTCATTCTCGATTAATAATGCTATGATATGATATTTTTGATAGAGAAGATGCGTTGTCACCACTAAGGACTAATGGCACATTACCAGTGGGGTCTCCGGTTCTCTACACTCACCAAAACACAGCAGCATTAAATATTAATTTTCTATATACCTTACTTTCCCAGGAGGGCGACATGTCGGCAGAGATGTACACCTTCCACGAGGCGATCGACGAACTCCAGCGTACAGAGGAAGAAGTGCTGGACAACCACAAGGCGATCTGCGACTATCTGCAGCACGCGTTACAGCGCTGCACTCAACTACTTGCCATCACACGCGACGTCGACTACGACCAGGACTGTGAGCGTCATTTCTGATTCTTAGAATGCTTGTTGTGTTGTGTCCCTTAATAAAAAGGTAAGTTAGCGACAGACAATTTGAGCGCTGAGTGGACGATATTTTAATTCGAAAGGGAGGAATAGCGCGTATGTAAAGCTAATAAACGCTACGCCAATGTCGGCAAATGGTTAGTTAGACATATCACTAACACGTACCTCGTGCGTATTTTTGATACGTACGCTATATCATTGCGTAAATTTATCCTCCCCCAAGTCGCCTAGCGCCCAATTTATTTTTATACAGCTATAGTACGTAGATTAAATAATTTGAGTGGCACAATCGAGTTCATTAAATATATGAGCACGGGCAAGGTTTCAATATCATGTAACGCTCGGCAATTTATATTCACCTTGTTGTACAAATTTAGTTTAAGCTTAAATTTAGTTAAAGCAAATACATTTTCTAGTAAAAACCAATAATCTCAATAATATTGACTTGAATCATACGAATTGGCAACGTCTCATTATAATTTTCACACGTACTAGAAATTAAATCATAGTGTAGTAATATGTAAAGACTAAATATGTAAAGAATCATAGATTTCTTGTTCATTTCTTAAGCTATTGTCTACATTGCCTTCATCCAGAAAAATCAAATAGGTGTGTTACATGATCTATGACATATAGCTTTATAACATATTTCGGTATGGACAATGTTAGATCCTTGCCCTTACTACGTAATATAGTTATAGAGCTCGACTGTACGAATAATATCTAATATGCGATTCAAATAAGAGTAGGACTGACTTGGCGCCATATTGTGACGTCATAGCTGTCAATTCAAATCATGTAGGGTGAATAAAAGAGATATTTTTAAAATAACATTTATTTAAAAAATAATCTTGTACGAAAAAGTATTAATTGGAATCAGACACTTCAATTTTGCTAATTTCTTCATCAATGTCTGCTTTCCCCTATAAAAATAGAACATAGATTTATGTAGGTATTTAAAATCTTCTACCGACTTGTATCAACATTTTATATTAATTTATAAAAATAAGTATGAGATCAATAATTTCGGCAATACTAAGACTCAGTTAAATATAGCGGAAAAGAAAATGTTGTTAATTTGCAAATTAATTTTCTTTGCAAGCCGTACTTTTCAAGAGACAGATCTAGGTAATTCGAGGTCATTAACGTCCCTATTCTTATTTGAATCGCATTGAACCCATGTAACATTTCTTTTATATGTAGTTGTTGTATGTGATGTAATATGGCATTTTCATACAACGCATGAGTAAGTTGGAGGGTATGTGAGCATGTGTGTATAAAGCTATAGAGCATGCTGCATGTGGCAGGGCTGTCGCACTGGCGCAAGCGGTCCCGCGGGCCACGGCGCACGATCAGCCCTCGCGTGCGCAGGAACATAGGTTCGATCTCGTCGCATTCCCAAACTTAATAAACCGCCCTCATCGCTTCTGCCAATGCCATAGCTCACACCACATAAAATGACGTACAAAGAATTATTTTTGTATATTAGTAATTATTAATATTCGTTCGAAAATGGGACGTAGTAGGCAGAGTCTAATGAGCGACGAGCTACTTTAACCACGTTTATCCCAAATTATGGGTTTGAGCTCATCGCCTACCCAAGTAACACAGTTGACACATTATTTTTTACTTACAAATCCAATATAAATGGGCCAAAAAATTCCAGTCCACTATCATAAATATGGAAAAATAATTTGTTTTCTAATAATCATCACTTTTAATTAGCTCAAGTAAATATACTGTTTCGAAAAAGCTCTGAGTACGTCATTTTGAATTTAACTCAAGTCGTGAATCACCGCCGAATATTAGAAATCATGCAATTAAACTATTTTACCTATTTAAAATAGCAGCACTTCTCATTGCCAATGTTTCATTAATAATGCCGTCGCGTGCCGAATGTTGGTAAATAGGTAAATTACCTTGCGTTTCAGATTAGGACCGTCACTACAGGTTTAAGACTGTCTGATATGATGTAGTTGAGTAGAATTATATGTTAAGCTTTATCTCGCATTATAATAAATTGAATAACAGGTTCTAATAATATTTTTATGCATACCTCATACTGCAACATATTCAAATTTCAGAGAATAGATTTCAACTTATTTACAATTTACACTGATTGATATTTACAAAAATATACTACATTATTGTTATTTACAAATTAAAATTACTATAAATAAATTTTATATCGCCTTGGTAAATTGTTTGTTAAACTTCGAAGCGTGTCTCTATCGCATTAAATACGTCTATTTTAGAACACTAACACTATGTCCTTCTGTGTACAGAACTACACTAATCGTTTTAGTTCGGCCCACAAATTAAGGTCTAGAGGTTTAAGGTCTAGTGATTTCGCGTCCAGTTCACAGGTCAACCGCGACACATCCACTTATCACCGAATTGGCTCGTCATTGTTGGATATTTCACATTAGAGTATTGGTACGTGTTTACTATACACACGCGGAAACATAAACAATATGACTGTGACGCGACGTCACGCCACAGTTAATCTCAAGTAATGGAAGAGTTGAAACCGCGGACCTGTGTTGTCGAAGTGACAAGGTCAAAGATGCCTACTAAATTTATTGTTTTATTGCCGTACGTAAAGTAGGATGGATATGATGTAGCCGCGCTGTCGTCGCACCACACGCGAAAAACATCGAACCCTAAATCGCGCTATCAAAATTCCGAATCAAAAACAGTATATATAGAATAGCTCTGAACTGTCACACGGACCCTGATGACGAGATCACCTCCTAGAATAGGTTACTCTCGTCCTCTCCCCCTTCCTTAACAGAGGGAACTAGTATTGACACAACACGAACACATTCAGACGTTATACTATAGTAAATTACACTAAGGTACTACACCGCGCTCGCCGGTGAGCGCGAAGTCATATACACATCCCGTATACGAGGTTCAACAACCGCGTTACGTGGCGTTTTTGATTGCGACCCGTTTTATTTTATTTTTATAGAAGAGGGGGAAAACGAGCATGCGGCTCACCTGATGTTAAGTGACTACCGCCGCCCATAATCAACCGCAACACCAGGGGAATTGCAGG
>DWHP01001866.1:0-15297 GCA_018247895.1 Parnassius honrathi | reverse complement strand
ACTATATAAAAAGGGTTATTATGATATAAATGAATACATGGTTGATAATAGCCCCTGTGGTCGCTTCCAAGCTGTTTCTAAAATATATTTTGTAAATATTCTGTGATCCTTGACATTGTAATTTTTTTTTAAATTCCGCTGGGTTTCTTGCTGGTTCTTCCCAGGGCAGAGGTTTTTTTCGAACCAGTGGTAACGTAAAATATTGACTTTCATTAAGAATTACTTGTAATCTATATTGAATAAAAAATTATTTTATTTTTATTTTATATCGGCCGATATATCGGTATCGGAATCGTTACATCCCTACTGATTTTGTTACTTATGTTCCTTCGTAAATCTCTATCCTTTTTATTTATTTAGCAAGTACACCTACAGATTAATTTGTATTTCGATAGTGCGTTACTTTCCAAGTTTATATATAAATATACTGCAGTTACTACTACTACAACTACTCTAGTTAGTTAGCTTTGCTGAAATATATTTTTTTATAACGTTGAGTAATCTTCGGCCGTCTAGGTACTGAGACATTATAATAACAGGGATTTGCGACTACATTCATTCTGAACTCGGTATTATGGTTACAAAACCACTAGTTATACTTTTGAACAACGAGTTTTTCACATGCATTTTATAATTGTGGTTGACATTTTAACTGTCATAATGCATAGGACAAAAGTTACGATTAAAGAAAGCGAGAATAAATTTAAATTAATATTTTATATCTGAAACATTCTAATTAGTAACGTTAAGTATAGATTATCCGTACAAGCAAAAATTAAAAAATAAATCAGGGTAAAATTTTCATATCCAAGTGCTTAGTGCGAAATTCATGTGCATAATTCTCACATTAATATTCAACCAGCACATAATTATGAAAACAAGAAGATTCACAGAATCACTGTTAAAATTATATATTCAAGTTGCATTATTTGAAGTAATTTTAAAATTAATGATTAGACTCCACTCCTACGTCTCCCTGTTCCAACGCCGCCTTGTTGACACTTTTATAGATTCGAATAAGGAATGGGTTAAGGATACATATTAAATGTCGTCGGCTTTCTAAGAAAAAAAAATTCAGATGCCCACTTTATAATTTAAGGGACGGATGCGTGACGAGTATCCTACGAGGTTTCGGTACACATGTGCGGTGCCAATGATATCTGAAATGCGAAAACACTGTATCTAATATTGTAATTTCATGTGCATCGTGGCTGACCAAAATTTGTGCTGCACTTATGCGCTGATTTGTCAACTTGTTGTGGAAACACTGACACTCAGTTTCTATTTCGTATTTACTCTTAGTAACACGTAACTTAACTACGGGTGACAACGTTTGCATTTTGTAAGACAAATAAGGTGGACACATACTCGTAACACCATTCTAACATCGTGGATCCTTGTATAGCTGTCTTGTTAGTACTATATTTGAATAAGCGACTAAAATGTTCTTCCTTATATTATTTATCTCATAGGATAGATGAAGTAAAAAACTTTCGTGACGTTATCACGAGCACGCCAGTAGCTAGACTGATATCAAACTATTTGACGACGCGCCGCGTCAAGTGCTAAACATAGTAAAATTGGATGGTGACGAGCGACGCCCGGCATACCGGCTAGACTGTGCCTGTACCAAACATGATGTGCTTATAAATATCGTCGTGAAGAAGTCAGTCACGAGTGGAGATCATACATTTTGACCGGTTGCTGCTCAGGATACAGTAGTATAAGATCGTTTAATCGTCACGCACGCTTTACATCCCACCCCGCTTTGGCATGTCACTCATTTTCACACTTGGGCTACCTTTACGTGGGACAGTTGCAGCACTGGTGCCGCACTGCATATAAATATAAAAGTCGTGTGGTCTCGATGCGGACCGTACTCGATTTTTCCTTGAATACATTAATTAAGTTGCGTTGCGCGATGCCGTACTTTGTACTTTGGCGGTACAGCTTCGGCTCCGTTTTTAGGAAGCTTTAGGCGTATTGTTTTATGTAACGAAGTAGACTAACTATATACACAGTATGTTATGGAGCACCAAAATTTTCATGCGTCTAATTGCTTCAAACACTATGGCAATAAAAGTGACTCAAACCATCCATTTGGTTCTATGTACATTATACACAAGTTAATTTCTTGTAGTTCCTTTCGTTATTTACTTTTATTTTAAAAAACAAATCAAGATCCGAGATGGTATCATAAGTATGTATAAATATTTATATGTATTACATAAACAGATTGCCTTCATGCTTATCTTTAGTTACGAAACTTGTGACATATAAAATCCGTACCGACCGCCTTTCGCGAACACTCCGTTGCATTGTAAATGCCCTTTGCGTTATCCGGCAAACGAATTTGAGCTTTGACTCGCTGTGCCTGATTCGAAAATCACTTAAACAGCTCCACAGCTGGGTTTCCAAGTGAACACAGTTGATTTCCCTTTAATTTGTTTCCTTTTTGTATTAGAGCGGTTACTTTTATGGCGCTTTGGCGTGTGATCAAAGTATTTCGTACGACATCATATTGAGTTGAATAGGTCAATAAATCCTCACGATCATGTGTGTTTCCTTATTATTTTTTTGTTTTGATGACAGTTTTTCTATAGTTCTAGGATTATTTGTTACGCTTTAAGTGTTATATATTTATCGTGTGTTGACGACAATCTTACATTTGCGTCGTAAAATCTCATGTAATATTGCGATAAAAGTGTTTAGTACTAAAATTAACCAGATCCGTATGAAAAACTAGCTTTGAAAATAATTGATAATAGTTATACCATTGTAGAAGTTAATTTCTTTTAGTATGAATTATGATCGAAGATACTTTAGTTTATGTGTGAAGACAACGTCACGGAGGGTAGTCGGCGCTTGATTATGGGTGACTCAATTTCAAACAAGGAAGCGCAGCTTCTAGTTTGGTACCAGTATGATTGCGGTATTATTTTAATTTCTGGTACTTGCGTCCATTTCGCTTCGCTGATGTTTCCGGATTTTATCGTCCGCTTTGTATGGACACGCCGGCGGACTTAAGGAACCCCTTCACAAAGTTTCAGTTTTAGCAATGTTATGAAACATGGCAAAGGCACTTCCGTTTATGTCTGTATATTTCAATAGCACGATATTGATGTAGACTTTATTTGAGGTTTTATGTTGGGAGAGCATAGGGTAAATTGGATTTAAGGGAAATGTAAATTAATTTTACTTGTATGTAGGACTGGTTCTCTGTTCAGGAGTCCAACAAGTGCGTGGATAGTTGTTTTTCGGTTTAAAGTGTATGATTACGAACTGTAAGGTTATCCATCTTAGTGACAGAACCCTAACAACGCATCGGTGGCCTTTTTATTTGTAGTTAATTATTGTAAATGGACTGCAATGACCACTTGCCATCAGGTGGACTTTAATTGTTGTCATTTCAATTTAATATAACAAAATGTTAATAATTGTTTAAATCAACATTGTTAAACAGTACACGAACTTAAAAAAAAACAACACACACACTTCCTGTTCCCAAATGAACTAAACTATACCATCTTTTTTATGTATAACATGCAAATTTACTTTTATGTACAAGTGTTTGGCTATTTAGAAGGCAATTTATCAATGTTTGTTTTTCTATCACTTTAAGCCTTGCCTTTTTTGCTGTAGATTAGCAAAGATACATCACTTATTATTTCATTAAGTACAGGTTTTTTAAAGTACTTAAAGCGCTTCAAAATAGAATAAGTGAATCAAGTATTAACATTCGGGGAATTTGCAGCAGGACACCAAAGGAAAACTGTCTTTGTCTACAGTGCATGCCTCCTCTTTCACTTACCAAGGAATGGCAATATGTCCCTGAATACATTTATTATTTAAAACTATTCAGCTTCACGTATACGTTGGTCTGAACCGCCTTTATTACGGTCACTGTAAAGTGTATTCTTTAATAACAAAACGTTTTTAGCGAATTAGACCTTTAACTAGTCGCTTAAATAGTAAACTTTACACATTAGTATGTCTTGGTTTTGACTTTTGATAATTTTCAGTCTTACTCACATTGGATTATCGATGTCAATTTGGGAAATGCTTAAAATTGCTCACTCTCTTTCACACTTTATTTAATTGTAATAGAAAGAGACATGTATATAGTTTTCAGTTTGGTTGTCTAACTCTAATATTACCATCATCATTACGTTTTTCTTTCATATAATTTTGACATGCCTTTACTATTACTATATTTACATTTTGCAATGCCTTTCTGGTTATGTACCATCAGATATCTGTATTTTCCGATAGGCAACAGTAAATAACAATCAGTGAAAATCAAAATCGAATTGTTCCGGTCTGAAAAGTATAAAGGGCCAGTATGGTTACAAATTGTGAAGTATTCCAACTTAGTTGACAACGCCTCTTGAAGCCTTCTTGTGTTTGAGGTTGGTAACCTGTGTCGATACAATCAAATGTTGCCTAACCATATGTACTGCTGGGTGCACTTCATCATTGCCATACTCGCAATTATTGTAGGGGTATAGTCACAGAATTTTTTTTTCTACTTAATAAGAGATTTTACGCTAAGAAAAGATCCTACTTATACACGCTGCAAACTTATAAATTACTAGCGATCTGCCCTGGCTTCGCACAGGTGGATCTAGATTCTACAACAGCGTCCAACTATGTCTATAACCTTCGCGGAAGTGCAAGCAATATGTTGACAAAGTTTTGCCGCAATCTGGTGAACGGTATGGCAGCGCATAAAATACGAACAAAGAAAGAATGAGAACTACTAAGAGACTTGTTGATTTCGTAGCTTTGTAAGGGCTAGGTTCTTACTTTCTAAAAGCGCATTAAAGATATTTTACCATGTTCTATTTAGTAAAAATCATCTGTATTAATTGGGATAATCTTATATTTTATATGCGCGAAATACTATACACCCCTAATTTTATCTTATTCCATTACCCAGAACTGCTTAGGCGAGGCGGCGTGAGCGAATCAATGACCACATATCACATACATATCATGTATTACTACTATACATGGAGGACATGTAACAATTTGTGCGTCCGATACAACAATGCGTTCAGGATCCTAATGGAGTTGCCGCGGTATTGTAGTGCCTCAGGCATGTTTGGGGGCACATATTGGTGGGCTCGAATCCTTAATGCGCAAAAACCTTTATGCTTAGTCGCATATGGGATTCGCCGATGTTTGGGCGTTAAAATTGCATACTATAAGTGAGTCACCCCCTGACCTTGGCTATTCTGGTAATTTTAATTTAATGTATACTAACACTAGGTTTTAGGTCTTGAGATTATAAATTATCAAGTAAAATAGTTAATTGGTCAAAAATATTATTTATATTATTGAAAAAAATATTATTATATCTTCCTGTGCGTGTCTGAGGCAGCAAAAACATATTTAAACTGAAGATGTGCAGGGTGTCTTTCTTATAACAATTTGGAATAATTAAATACTGCAACAACGGCAAATATTACCTTTGTGAGGCGTTTTATAGAGACCTATATTCCTATATTATAAGTGGACTTTCGGTGGATGATGAATTTATTAATGAATTTTCATCTTACGGTTCGATTGGTGTAAAAAGATGGATATTCGTAAAGGAATTTTTTTGAATACCACAGCTTTCCTTTATCACGCGGACGCAAATAAAAAGACAATTGATACACTTGCGGCCAGTTCGGATAAGCCTTGGCTGGTCGCCCGACGGAGGCGTGGTACTTTGATGTAGAGGCGTTTCGTTCCCCAACGTACTTGCCGTCGATATTTCAAACGGGGGCGGTGTGTACCTTTATCTTTGGTCGACTGTGTAATTTGGGCGCGATGGGTAAATCTTATCGTGTTAGTGTGTAACTTTATTTAGGAAAAACAATTCAGATATATGACTTTTGTTTCGGGCTTTGTTGCAATCTTTTGCATTAACGACGTCTAGAATATAACAGCTAATGTTTTATTTTGATGGATTTATACATCTTCGTCAGGATTTATATGTGTGTAATGTTTTTATAGTTGTTTTATGAATTATTTCAAATGTCGTCTAAAACTAGATGAATCGCTTGCTTTCGATTAACATTTATGGAAAAAGGCCCTTCTAAGGGAATAAATTTTAATCGACTACGGTTACGACTTCAGCAAATTTCAAGAAATGAAGAAAGGAATGGTTGGGCTTACATAGCTATTACGAAGAAAACGCTGCTTTACCATGAATCGCACCCCACTTAGCGCTCGAGGGACTTCCAAGACAGCATACCGCTTAAACCTTTGGGTCACCCTCATTACAATTCTGATTATAAAATTTGTTAATAACGTGATCACAGCGACACTTATCGGATCCTCGCCGTTAGTCCTAGCATCTGTAAATAAAAAATTATTCAATATTTTTTATTTACAGATTTCATAAGTATTTTGCCCGAAGGTCAGAAAACTTCTTTTGGAATCGATAATTAATAGACTTTAAGAAAATCATACATGACATCCGAAGTCTTTATTTCTTAAGTTGAAAGAGTAAATATATTTCATCTCATACAGTCCTCCGACAGACAAACCGCATAAAGTAGTCAAACGTTACAGCCAAGTTAAAGTACAGTTGTTACAAAGCCACACATAATATATGTTCTCGTGCAATTCTTGTTTTAGGGCCGAAGTCGCGTAAAAAATGCGTAAATGGCAATAATGTGCTATTTATTTAAAATATAAGTTGTCGTCATCGTAAAAAACAGTATTGATAACCCCCGTATTGACCTTTATAATGGATTCTTGAATTGCGTCTTGTCCGATTTGATTGAGAGTTTTTCTTCCCCACTGGTGTCGGTTATCCAAGCCAAATGACTACCCTATTGTAACTTGAGTTTACTTTGATTCAAGAGCTATTCATATATTTTTTCACTTTACCTGTTAGCCTAGTTATAAGTAATACTAACAAAATATATGTCTTAGTTACTTGATTAAATGAATTCATATAATCTTTGTTTTATCTTGCACTTGAGGATGGGACTTATTTATACCTTCCGGCTTATCGCCAATCATCTACCGATTATGCTAAACGTCTTGTGTGATCACGTGATACATATGCAATTGACAATAGATATCAGCAGCGTCTTCTTCATCATCATCATTACAGCCCTTCACAAGTACACTGCTGAACATAAGCCTCCCCCAAGGAATGTCACAAAGCACGGTCCTGAGCCACCTGCATCCATCGACTTCCGTTCAGTCTAGTGGGGTCGCCCTCCACTACGCCTACCTCGAGAACCTGTTCTCCCCATCGGTTGTCGGTTCTTCGAGCTGTATCTACTGCGGATATCCTTTTCTCTAAGTTTATCACGCAGAGAAACCCCGGGCATGGCCCTCTCCATAGCTCGCTGAGCGACTTTGAGCTTCCTCATACGGCCCGCAGTGAAGGACCACGTCTCAGTTCCATACGCCATCACTGGCAACACGCACTGGTTGCACAATCTAGTTATCAAGTTTTGAGGTACACCTGACGAGAAGATGATTGATTGTGTCGTGATTTCCCGAACGTTGCGCAGCCGAGTTGAATCAGTATAACGTTTTCTTAATAATAACTAAATAAAAAAAACTGTGATTGGCCACCCACCTGGCAAGCGTGGCTACTATAGCAAATATACATATGAGGCAATTTATGGGGAAAGCCTATGTTCAGCAGAAGAATTTTGATAGGCTGTAACGGTACAGTACCAGGTCTTCCTAGGTAAAGACTTATAGCTTAAAATTAAATGTGACTTGAAAATGTAAAGCAAACAAAAAAGTAATTTCAGGAATAATTCGCGCTACTTTTAAAAAAAGTCGTAAACAATTTCCTGAATTCATCGAGCTCTAATACTTCTTTGTCCGTCCGTAAAATCTTGGACATGGGCCTCTCCCGTTGCAGGAAGGATATGTCATGGTTGCCACGCTTGGCAGCTTTGCCAGACGTCTCGCTCCAGTGACGCTGCTGTTCGCCGCCGGTGTGGGTATTTTATATACGGCGTATGAGGCAATCTATGAGGGAGGCCTATGTTCAGCAGTAGACTTTAATCGTCCATCCAGCCGTCTACCGGAAGCTAATAAAACTTTTCTGGCATTTTTCATAGCCGCCTCTTACGGAACACACCGGCCTTAACGGGGTGGCAAACTCTCTTAAATTTATTACACGACGATAGAACTACGGCGGCGATGCTGTGGATCAGCCTTGCAATAACAAATATTCGTAACGATTAATAAAATGACTAATGTGCCACGCATTCAATATTCCGCGTTTGAATACGCGGAATCGCAAAATACATTACTTTATAGTTTAAATGTTTTCGTATTGTTTATAAGTGTAATTTAATATTCGTATCTTTGGAAACTTTTATAGTATTCTGAATTATAATTCACAATAAAAACAATGTCATACGTGAGAATTTAGCCTTACAAATAACCTGCATTTTATTTTATAAAATAAGGGTGACAAACGAGCACACAGTTCACCTGATGTTAAGTGGATGCTGTGGACCATAGTCATCTACATTTATTCACGATTAAGAATCAAAATGCAGATATACTGTCACCCCTGAAGACTAATATGAAATACAATTTGTACGTGAAAAAGGTCTCCCGTTTTCTATACTCACCATATGAAACAGTAGCAGTGATGTGCTTTTTTAAGCTGGTGTCCTGTGAGAGCGTGGTCGTGCTGACACATTCGTGCTGCAACCACAATGTAGCTGAAGCATGGCTCTACCACGTAAAATCGTATTGTATTTCTGTATACGTTGCAAACTCATTTTAGGAAGACTCTTAAGTCAAAATACTTAATCTAGCATTGAAACAGAAACGGAAACTTTTTTACCTCAATGTAGGTTATAAACGATACTTCTTGAAAGTCACTTTTTCATTAACCACTGGTTCGCAAAATAACCTCTGTCCTGGGAAGAACCAGCAGGAAACCCAGCGGGACTATATTTTTTTCAAATAATAGCTTACAGTGATGTTTACAATTAACACAAGACAAATTCGAAATAGCTTGGTAGCAATCACCCTTCCCAGGGGTTATTATCATCCATAAATTTTCATTAAAATTATTGTAGTTGTTTTATCTAAGTGTGTCACAATTGAGTAACGCAACATGTTCAAAAAATGATTTCTTATATTTAAGCGAACACTACATATTGATCAAAACGATTTTTACGGTTTTTATTGCATAATTTCTTGATTTTTTATTCACGAGGTTTCGAGTGCTTTCTAACACCTATGGTCACGGGGGACTGAGGTGACTGATGTCCCGATGTCAGTATTAACCCCAAGTACCTTCAGCACCAGTCCGATCTACGCAGAATGAACCTACTATGTTTTAAAATCTTGCAAGTGGTATACTTGGGTTTAGTTTCAACTTTATTAATTACAGGATCCTAAGCAGGTGAAAGTACCCGGCTTCCTTCTCTATTGAAATTAAGATGTTTTTTTAATTGTATTCTTTTACTCACTTATCATCCTGATGTAATTGCGGGGGTCGTCTAGGATATGATCAAAAACTGCAGACTTCCCGGAACGTTGGTGCTTCACGTCAGCTATATGTTCTTTTACGCGGTTTTCAATTGGTCTTTTTGTTTGCCTTATATAAGAGAGACCACATTCACAATCTAGCTTAAACACTCCTGCATCTTGTAGAGGAATATGACACTTGACGGATGATAAGAACTGACTAATCTTCTTCGGCGGCTTATAGAATTTTCAAATAATAGCTCGCTTCAAGATTTAGCCAATCTTGTCTGTGACACCTCCGACATATGGTAGTACGGCAGGCACACGCTCGACTGTGGCCGGCCTCGCTCGGTCACTGTGACGTAGGCGCAGGACACGAAGTTTGTTGTCGTGCAGAACCTGCTTGACATGCTAAAGCTCGGCGGCCAGGTGTTTGCTGTCACAGATCTCTCGTGCTCACTGCAAGAAAGGTTTGCCCACGGTAGCTAAATGTGAAGGATGACGGTGAGATTCGGCGTTTAAATATCGATTTGTATGGGTCTTTCTTCTATGCACATTGTAGATATAGGATGGCTAGTATCTAGCAAAGCTAAGGAATTATTTGCTTAATTAACTCCACCTGATGGTGAATCTCATTGTTCGCAATGTTCAAAAAAGTTCATTTAATCACGATGAGAGAAATCGAATAAAATGACACCGCCGACTGTTTCCCAAGGAAACAAAAAGCTCATGTATTTCTAGTAAAGAGAAACGTACGAGATATTCCTTTAAAAGAATCGTGTTAAAAATTATATTATAACAGCCAAATGTTGCGTATTCTATATGAAATGAAAACTCTATTTTTCGACGTAAGAAATTCAAATTAGGTTTCTCAAATGTAAACATGCTTATGTTTAAATTGTCGACTTCAGAAAAAGGAACAGGATTCAGTTCAACTGTATGGTTTTTGTATGTATATGTTACAAGATATATTCGCCAAGTGTGAACCGATTGTAATGATTCTTTTGTTATTAGGTTATTATACTTCTGGGTTTGGTCTCATATAAATTTAGAGCTAAAAATTCTAAAGTTGGAAAAAAGCGAATGAAGGTATTAATGTAGCTATTTAGACTACTAGTTGAGACGTCTAGTTGTTACCTTCTGCTTGTGATATTCCGTAGTTCAATCAACCTGGTCAAAAATACTACGCGCTCGGCTGTGAAGGAAAACATCGTAAGGAAACCTGTATGTCGTAGAAATTAATAAAATATTTTTATCACATGAATTTCGCCACCACACATTTGGGCAACGTGGTAGACATTTCCTTGCTCTAAAACCCTTTCAGAAATTAGTGGAGGCCTTTGCCTAGGAGTGGAACTAATAGACTGTTACCTTACTTTTAAATTAAAAACTAAACGCCTGAATCTTTTTTCTCTTGTAATGAACTACCTATAATACTGTTAGATAAATTTCAATAGACCACTGTAATTCCGGCTATTTAAATATATATTTTATTGGTATTATTATTCAATAAATTATTCCTTTACCATTGAACCACGAAGCATATCACATAAATTATATCAATTTGTCCTCTCTTCATCATTCGGACGTTTGATTAAAGAGTCATTATTTAATCAAACTTTATTACTCGGTTAGTCTAACATTCATCATAGACTATCATTAACAACGGAATCGATCCCGCAGCGGCTATCAGGACAATTTAAACTATTCGGGGACACAATCAATGTAATGTACAAATTGGGACAAATCGCTTTGGCAACCCCTCTTTTCCGTCCCCCCACTTTAATCGAAAGCAGACATAAATTCAGCGGAATCCAATTCCTGAGGCTATCATTTACACGGGGTGAGATGCGAGTGGACAGGAGAGATTTTTGCTCACGTCGTTATTTGAATTGTACTGGTGAAAGTGTAAGTGATTCCAATATACAAAATAGTTTAACATCGTTACTTCAAATCCGCCTTGAACTCTATATGCTATTATTTTAAATTTAAACAGTTACAAACGTACTTAAATAAATATCAGCCGCATACTTAAAGTTTGCTCTTTTCGAGATAGCGGAAAGGTAGGGCAGAGTCTGAGGCATAATTAATCCCTTGCTGTTTCTTAAATCATTCGGCAAATCGTTTTGCAAGTTTTCCGATCGTTCGCATTTAAATCTATTGTTCAGTCACAGTCGTCCTTATTCGATGTAGATCTCGATCAGATATCAATTCAGACTTCATCGTGCGCTTTGATTTGTTAATGGAGAAGTTTTTATCGTATTATAATATGCGTAAATTACGAAGTTACGAAATATCTTGCTTTTAGGTAGTAATTGACAGTAGAAAATATTTGGTATATAACTTTTTAATTCACATGATATAGAGAACTCATAGACACCTACATTTACAACATAACGTATACACTTACGGCTGTTACCCAAAGGGGTAGGCAGAGACCACGGACTTTTATTTGGCACGATCTTGACACACCTCCCTCGCCTCCTTTACATCCATACATCTACGCATACACACTCGACTATAAATTTGCTTTGTCACTTTCCTCATTTAAACCACCGAGGCATTCCTTTCTTTATCCTGGTCACAACATCATCTTGTAAACCACACTTTTCTCTTATCACACAATTTCTCACCCTGTCATTCAGATTCAGCGCTAGCATACTCTTTAATGACCGCATTTGTACAGCATTTGTTCTACTCTTTTGCTTCTTCTGCCACACCTAACTTTCACTATTATACAATAAAGTAGGGACTAACACAGCATTGTGAATTGCCGTACGTGGCTTTTTTGACACATTCTGACTTTTCGTAATAGAGTGTAGAATCCCATTCAATTTATTTTTTCTTACATTCACCAGTCGTTCTATATCCTTATATCATCATACCATATCTACCATCCCTGCTGAACACACATCCAAAATACACGAACTCATCCACTTGCTCAATGATCTCCCCTTCTATTCTTATTTGACATAACGTTTTCTTTCTTCTTTTTCAAAAACAATCACATTCGTCTTATTGCGTTCACTTTCATTCCCCTTTCTTTTAATAACATTAATGTAATCATCATTTGCAACTCGTCTGCCGATGACGCAAATATGACTTGTTTATCGGGGTATAAAAGGTATTTGACGGTTCACTTATCCATTCTTAACCTACATTCTCCACCTTTCAAATTTTCTAAAAAACTGTCCATAAGTTAAACAGTCACGGGGAAGCCACACAGCCCTGTCTGACACCTTTATAGATACCAAACCAGTCCGAGTAGACGCCGTTGATCCAGACACAGGAACTAGAGTCCCTATAAAAGTTAAAGTTACAGCCTATATACGTCCCACTGCTAGGCACAGGTCTCCCCTCATTTCTGAGAGCGTTGTTAGGCCTAGGAAGTGTCAACCGCGATGCCTTAATGCGTGTTTGCGAACTTCACATGTCTTCGAATTTTTTTTCGTATTTCTCGTACCTTTTTCCGTTTTTACTTTACTACTTTCTTTCTACGTTTGTACTTTACCGTTTTCTCACGATGTTTTCCTTCACCGCCAAGCACGTGTTAATTATCACTTAAAATTGCAATTAACAATTTCATTGGTGCCGACGGGGATTGAACCCGGTTTTCTCGTGTACTGTGAAGTTTACAGCGAGCGCTAACCACCTGAGCTACCACGACTCTATCCCCCTAGTCTAGTCCCTATAAAGAGACCTTAATGCCTGTATCAAACCAGCGCTCAACCCAAATGAGTTCAGTGTTTGCAATAACACGTTCCTATTTACTCTGTCATATGCCTTTTCCAAGTCCATGAACGCACAAACATTTTTTTGGTTTTTGGCCACAGACCTCTCCGAGATCATGCGCATGGAAAAGACCTGATCATCCCATGAGCCGTACACAGCATTCCCTTTCTAAATCCCGCTTGGACATCCCAAATTTTTCCATCAGTAATTTTCATAACTCTTTCAATTAACAACTTGGCACACAGCTTACCCACAATGCTAAGCAAGCTGATACCACGGTAGTTTTTGCAGTCCTACTGGAGACCTTTTTTCCGTCTGGAAAAAAACAGGGTGTAATATTTAAATAAGTTAGTACTAGTTTTAACGGATTTTATCGCGCATATTACCTTTTTTTATATTCCTGTCGTTTCAAGCTTTTTACAGCACCCAAGGTCATGGTGGCACTGAGATGTTCAACGTCCAGATGTTATAGTTAATCGCGGTTACCCACAGATTAAAATTATTAATTTTTTAATTTTTGTTCCGATCTACACAGTATGAAGTATCTTGAAATCTTTCGGTAGTATGTGCATGGGTTGGGATTTAATTTTATTAATTATAGGATCCCAAGCAGATGGTAGCGCCCAGCCATTATCTTCTCTTTTGAAATTGGGATATTTTTTGATTTCAATAGTCTTGCGAATCATCCTTGGAAGGAATCGGTGTTCTATCGGTGTCTATCAAATCTGATGTAACGACGAGGGTGATTCTGTACGTTTTCACAGACTGCAGACTTCCCGGAGCGTCGATTCTTCTCATCAGTTATATGTTCTTTAATGCGGGTTATAATTGATTTTTTAATTCGTCCTTTGTAACAGAGACCACATTCCCAATCAAGCTTGTACACTCCTGCATCTGGAAGAGAGAGATTACAATTGACAGTTGGTAAAAACTGACCAATCTTCTTTGGCGGCTTGAAGTGTGTTTTAATGGAAGCGCGCTTCAAGATGTAGCCAACCTTGTCAGTGACTCCTCTGAAATATGGCAGTATAGCAGGTACAGCGGTTATACCTGCTCGGTTTGTCTACACCAGACCGAAGTGGTATACATATTATGTGCAGTGGTATCCTTTCCCTTTCGTTTCGTCTCATTTACACATAACACATCTATTCTTCTATCATTCATCATTTCGCATACTTCATTCATCTTAATGAATGACATTGCTTCACATACACTCAGCGTAACCAAACGGGCTTCCGCAATCCACTTTTCTGCCCTCCGGGGACAGAACGTGACGGGTAGCGAACCTCGTCGCTGGTTTTACTCCCGGAGATACCTACATTTATCCTCGATGAAGAGTCAAAGTGAATTAAAGAGGACTAGGATGGAACGTCTCGTTACCAGTACAATTGGACTCCGTTTTTCTACACTCACGAAATACAGTAGCATTATGCTGGTATTTTACGAGAGCGTGGCGCTTCCCCTGTCGATCCGATCCATAGTTCAGCTGCGGTGTGACTTTTCTACATACAAACTTTGCTTGGATATTTTCTAAACATTGATCTCTGTTTAAATGCTCTTTCGTAATGTCGTAATATCATCATCAGTAAAGTATCATTATCCATTGAGGAAAGCTCAAAAGTCAGGCAGACGTCGCGTAATAAAAGATTATCTGGTTACCTACAGAAAAGCACGATGTCTGTGGAAACGTGTTATTTTATTTTTTCTACATTTCTCTGTGTTGCTGTTCAACTCGGACAAGTTATCTACTTAATCTCTGTAGTGAGCTCCGAGTGCTGCCCATACAAATGTTTTATAAACAAATAAAAAAAATCAGTTTCAAATGTCTAATATGTCTACGTAGTCTCGCATTGGTAGCTAGACAACACGTTCAACAGTGGACAGTAATCAGAGCGCTTGGTTTGGCTAACTAAACCCTAGCTTTTGAGTTAGCATGCCAGCCAAAGCTCGTACAAATACACAAATTTTGCGTTTTCAGGTTAGTTTGTGGAGCCGTGGTAGCTCAGATGGTTAGCACTCGCAGTAAATTTCACAGTATGCGAGCAAACCGGGTTCGATCTCCGCCGGCACCAATGAAATTGTTAATTGCAATTTTAAGTGCTGATT
>DWHP01001865.1:0-15303 GCA_018247895.1 Parnassius honrathi | reverse complement strand
ACGATGGCTATCCGAGTACAGAACCAGAGTACGAAACCTATCCAACTGCGGAGAGGTGTAAGACAGGGTGACGTTATTTCCCCGAAACTCTTCACCGCTGCATTGGAAGACGAAAACGGATACGGTATGAACATCAATGGCGAGTACATCACACACCGATATGGCAGAATCGCTGGAGGACCTAAGCACTATGCTAAATGACCTTAATGGTGCCTCGCAACGGATAGATCTTAAGATGAACATTGACAAAACGAAGATCATGTGTAACGTCCATGTCACACCTATACTGGTAGTTGTTGGTAGCACTAAGCTTGAAGTTGTTGACGAGTATGTTATGTGTAGTATGTTTACCTGTGACAAATAGTCCGACTAGCTACATGAGTCCAACTTTGACCGAGAGGTCAATCGATGAATTCGACTCGGCTGGGCTGGGTGGTAGACTTGAAAACAAGTATATCCGCAGTGGAACCAGAGTAACATAGCCCAACGGATTAATAAGCTGAAGTGGCAATGGGCCGGTCGTATATCTCGGAACGAACGAACAAACGAAGAACCGGCAACCCATGGGGAAGAAAGGTTTTCGAGTGGCAGCCTCGTACCGGCAGAGGTGTATGGCAATCCATCACTAGATGGAGTGACGACCTGGTAAGACAGGCAGTAAGTCAATGGATGCAGGTGGGTCGGGACTGTGTTTTGTGGCATTCCTTGTGAGGGGGGGAGGTATCTGCAGCAGTGGGCTGTGATGATGATGATGATTTTTTTTATTGGAAACGGGGTATTCCATTGTAGTCCTCAGGGGTGACAACGCACTTAGCCCTTTCTCTTTCGGCATACTTAGTATCCGTTCAAGCATTACAGCCTTTAGAAGTCCAATGCTAAAGACTTTCCCCAAAGTGTGACTAATAGGGTGCATTTTTGTCTTACTTGCCACGTGGGTTGGCCAATCGCAGTTCTTATTATGTGTTATAAGGAAGACGCTGCTGCCCAGCTCATGTTTCGGTTTCGCGTCTTGCGACACTCGCGGGAGATGCGGGCTAGTGGATATTCTTACACCGTCGCTGCACGGTCGATGAGGGCTAATAACATTTCGTTCACCAGATGTCGCTAGCCGGGACTGCGGTGAAGTTGTTTTTGTTACAGTGTGATATAAGTAAGAATTTGCGTTTGAAATAAAAATGTATCGGTTTTTAAAATATTAGATAAATATACAAAACAATGCCCCAGTAAGGTTGCGTAATGTTTTTCACATTTTTAATTTTTTTTTTTTATTTTCCGACTTTAATGAATATATGTTCAGTTCGGTTTATTCATTTATAATCCAATTAATTTTAAATATAACGAATATTACAAAAATAAATATAAACCCTTACATTTTCCTAACAAATTAACTTCCTCGCCATGTAATTTGTTAAATATTTCACCTCGTGCATAAGTGGCGCCGCCCTGGTGGCCAAAACAGTCGTGGATGCTATCATTAAATCGAGTGGGCTATAATTGAGTGTACGGCGATTAACACAGGTGGCACATGCGTCGGGTCCGGGAACAAAGGCACGTGGAGCGACTCCGGCAAAGACAACGCGCGAGCTGGGCGACGAGACCTGCGGTGTTCTCTGTATGGCCCCGGCCCCATGCGGATGCACGCTATATAGAGATCACCGACACGTTGCCGGTTATTGCATTCGGCGAGCCTATGCCAGATCTACCGTGCAAGTTAGTAAACTGTTATATCTAATCTAATTTACATACATAACGTCACTGGAAATCCAATAATAGTTAAGGTGAAACCTACGGATGCTCCCAGCCATTCTCCCGCAAGATGGCGCTGAAGTCAACATTTTTAGTTTATTTGGTTTTTGTGTAATTGGAAAATTATTAAGTCGCAGGAGTAGACTTTGCGGTTATCGGATATTACATTTAATTGGAATGGGTTATATCATTGCCTCAAAATCCACCCAATTCGACACAAATTTTGATTATAACATCTGTCATTGAATATAGTGTCATTTACACACACAGACGTATCCCTACGTTTACGAAGCTAGAATTTTTCTGTGTATAGATTGGGTAGGCAGTACTACAAAACGCTATGTACGATTGTTATAAAAATAAAAGTCATATTTGTTGGCGTAAACTATTTAATTGATTTATAACTTTGGGAAATAAATTATGTCGACATTGATAACAATATAACGCAATTTTATTTTATTACATTACACTATTGAATTTTATGTCAAAACAGAAGTACCTATTTGTAGCAACATAATTATGCTGATACATGCTGAATAGGCAAAACTAATAACAATAATAAACTAATAACTACAATATAAGAAGGTAAATTTTGACATTATGATAACGATCGAAATAGCTCCGGTGGATATCGCACTGTCGCAAAATCGTATAGTACTGGTTCACGTCCTGTCTTAGGTTTGGCTTTTTTCTCTTCTTTTGTGAGAAAATATATTATTTCGAACCCTTTTTTAGTATTTTTTTAAAAATACGAAAATTTTATTACACTCATGATTTTTCATTCTAATAACCAGTTTTTTAGAATTGGCCGACGAATAAGAAAAATATAACTCTGATTAGAATATGCTATTTATTTATAAACAATAAAGCACGGAACAGAAAAAAGAATTTTATGTAACTGAATTATATTTGTTTGAAACATATTCAAACACATTCATATATGAAACATTAACACGTATGACGTAGATATTACCACCGAAAACATAATTGCGGTTTTAGAATAATTAATTACTATACCTACGATAAATTACAATATAGTCTCAAATATATACTAGAGGAATATTGCAGTTCGAATCAATGAAAATATGCATACAAAATATGTATAATACACAAGAAATTCTGCGCGCAAATCATAGCGCGTGACAACCGAAATCAGAATGTATTTTATAACAAGTCAAAGAAGTGAACGAAGTTTGGCAACGCTTTTTTTCGTCCATTCAAGGTCAGGAAGGACGGCATCGTCGCTCTACCTACGACTTTTGGTATTTATGTTGCCACACAACAATAATAAGTAATAAAATTGTTTACATTACAAAAAAACATAGGTGTCTAAGGTCATTAGTTTTATGTTATTTTATACTGTTTTTTTAACGGTTGGAAAGGAAATTAACCAATTATTGAACTTAAGATATTGATTTATCAGAATTATTTAAGATCACTTGCATGCCATCTAGCGTGCCAATGTTTAAACGTTGCCTTTCATTTGCTTGTCAAAAGTCACGCACACTACTAAAGAAGTGTCAAATTTTTCCGGGATTTCACTATTGTTTTTCTCAGAGTATAATGTAAGTTATTGGCTATAAAGGTCAAACGCGTACGTATTTCATTGTAGAGAAGTGATAAAATGATTAGTTTTAAAGAAAGAGTGTCTGTGTTTAGTTTAGTGTATAGTTTGATTAAAAAATGTATGGACTGACCGCCGGCGCCTCCACATAATTGCGGGAAGTTTAGGTTTGCGTCGATGGGCAATAATTGTTTAAAATAAAACGGAGCTTTGTTGTTGATGCGAGCGATTACTTTGAATTCGAAAAGTAAACAACATGTAAAAAATACATTTAAAACAATGAAATAGTATATAGTTGATGATTGCTGCTGTTTATAATTAGATACATATTTAAAATAATGTAAGAGGACAATTAGGCATTGCATATTTGATAAAATGGCCCGATGCTAGTAAGCATTAGGCCAATTTTTGAAACGTAACGATGTTCCACTGTTGGGAGTAGACTTTGATTATATGCATAATTATGTAATCAAAGGATCTCTCCTTTGGAATTCGTGAGCGTCGCAATCATTACTTGAAATATTTGCCCGTACTCACTACCTCACCGCACTGAACAGCCGGGTTGATGAGCGCAGAGCTGACACCCTCGCACTGCTAATCATCATAATAGTCAAGTTTGCTTTGAAACTTGACTTGCAATTTTGGATAATTTTTTGTTGCTATGTATATGTCGTTCTCCAGAGCTTCGACCGTTAGTAAGTTGAGTTCAACCGCAAGTAGTTAAGTGGCATTTAAAGAAGACCCTTACTTTCTTCTCAACTTTCTTACGAACCATCAGCATTAAAAATGTTGTTGGTGTCACTCGTGCAATGAAATATAAGTCTGAGTAAGTTTAAACCTAAACACGGCATTCCGTATGCGAACGTTTTATAAATTAAAAACTATAGTTTGATCCAGATAAACTATCAGATTAATAATTCGCCGTGTGATGGTAGCGTAAGAGAATTACTCAACTGCTATCCGTGAGTATTTTAGAATCCGTGCGTATCTTATAATAGGGAAGAGTATAACGGTATAACCTTCGTAGGCGACGGACAGCAGCGCCAGGAGTGCGAGACGCCTGTTACTGCGATTGTTAATCAGTCTGCCAAGCGATTAAGGCAAATCCTATAATGGTTGAAGTTCATGTCCCACCAGGGGGACTTCAACGGGCTAAAAAATAAGACGAATAATCAAGTATATGTTATAAATACATATATCTGACATTTCAATAATCCTTCGTTACCGAACGGTACTCTGTGACTTAAAGTCGAGAAAAATAAGTGCTTAACGTAACATAAAAAGTTTAAAGTTTTTAATATTGAACGAGCGCAAATACCGTTCTTTGCCTACCCGTTCATAATTCTTTCATTTACTCAAGTTGTTGCTGACTTTGTTTGATTGAAGCTGTACAACAGTACAGCAAAGTTTTGCATTGAAATTTTCCTTGAAGGTAAAAAACAATAATGTTCTCAAAGGCGGGCTATAAACGATCTGAGTGAATCACGGTATTTAAACAAGTCTGAATTACTCATTTTCACTCTGCGTGTACAAGATACGTATTATTCAAATGTCTTTTGTCAGCAGTCGGAATAAAACCGCGACAATAAAATAAATCCGAAAGGAGTGTGCTCAAGTTTAATTTATGTATAAATATTCGCATTACGTTTTTTGTATTCTATACCTTTGGCAATATTTACCCAATTTCCACGAGTTACTGAAATCTTTTGTGTAATCTCGATTACTGATTACCGATTACACAAAAGACTTACTACTTAATCGTTTGTTAATGCCTAATTTGGGATTGTTTAAATTATGTAACCATTTCTTTTCCAATTCGATTCTTATATTCTCTTAGTAACCTTTTGTACGATTCAATAGTAAAAATCTGCAACGATAAGTGATTACTAGTCTTAATTTTTCCCTCACCTTTCCATCGGCGGATAACCAGTCGCCGGGTACACCTTAGTTGTCGATTTCAACCAAACGTTCGGTATGCTTCGTCGTTCGTAATGCGTATAGCAATCTGGGTGTCTTCAAGGCAAGAGTAAATTGACCTTTGTTACTCTAAAACAGTGTTATTTCTTATAGGAATCTAGGGCTTCATCATTATTTACTCATTAGAATCATTTAGTTATTTACGAATTTTTTATTAATTCTGTAGTCGAGTACGGGCTGCCGCGTAGCGCCGCGCCCTTTCTTTGAGCACCAATAATTTTAACTTTGATGCTTCGTGTTTGATATTTAATATACTCCCTTCTGGGGGAGAGACGCATGTTCAACTAACAGACGGTTACAGACACATGTAGTAGAAAATTAATATAATTTTATTCAAATTAAGACTTTACACGTATAATATTAAGATTATACGTGGTAGAGCTATGCTGCAACTATATCAGTAGTATAGTTGTAGCACGAACGGTTCGGCTCGACCGGGGAAGGACCACGCTCTCACAGAATACCGGTGTGAAATAGTAGCTTAACGCTGCTGTGTTTCGTATGGTGAGTGTATATATGGTGAGAACCGGAGACCTCTTTTACTGGACACGAGGCATTCCAACTTAGTTCTTAGGCGTGACAACGCATCTGCATTTTGGTTCTTAATCGGGTAGAAGGTCTTACCAATTAGCTAGGCTGTGTGTGTGTGTGTGTGTGTGTTGTCATCATTATTCTATAAAAATAAAATCATGACCGACAACAATTACATGTAATAATAACAGCATTTTACGATAGCCTCGTAAAAGCCGAAACAGACAAAGACAACATATCTGGCTGAATCACATAGATGTATATGTTTGTCTTTTTTCGTTTCATCGAGTTTCAAATCTCAATGACTCTAAAGAAGTTTTCACATCAAAAACCACCCTCAAACTTCATCAAAAACAACCCTCAGTCTTCATCAAAAACAACCCTCAAACTTTATCAAAAACAACCCTCAATCTTTATCAAAAACCCTCAATCTTCATCAAAAACAACCCTCAATCTTCAACAAAAACAACCCTCAGTCTTCATTAAAAACAACCCTCAATCTTTATAAAAAACAACCCTCAGTATTCATCAAAAACAACCCTAAATCTTCATCAAAAACAACTCTCAATCTTCATCAAAGGAAATGTAGAATGTTTCTCCTTAATACCGCCCGCATCGCCTGCCTTTTCTTTTCCTTTAGCCCTTACCATCAGTCGTATGGCCTCCTCCTCTAAAGCTTTTGTCTGGTTGGGTTTACTTTTATGAAAAAATATTTCAAGTATTGTTTTAAATTTAGTTATTTTTTTCGTTAAGTTTTTACTGGCGCTTCAACAATAATGTTTACGAAATAATTAGACAGTGTTGACTGAAAATATGTTTTTCGTAGGAGAGCCACGCTGCAGCTCATTTTGGTTGTAGCACGAATGGGTCGGCTCGAACGGGAAAGGACCACGCTCTCACAGAATATCAGCGTAAAATAGCAGCTTAATGCTGTTGTGCTTCGTGTGGTGAGCGTAGAGAACTTGAGACCATTTTAACAGGAAACAAGGCAATTCATCGTAGTTCTCGGGGGTGACAATGAATCTACATTTTGATTCTTAATCCGAAGATAAATGTAGATGTCTATGGGCTACAACATATATATACTACAACATACCATCATGTGGACTGTGTCCTCGTTTTATAAAAAAAAATGAACAGTTTTGCAATTAATAGTTGTTTTAAAACAAATAAATATTATAGTTTATTGTCATTACTGTCGACAGTTCCAATAAGATTATCTATATTGCATTCCTTTATGCATCTGTTACTTTTGTCCTACACAATATTTACCTCCTACTGTTGTACGGCTGCACGCGACATCTTTTCAGATCGACGAGAAGGATAGAATTAAACACAATACAGTATTACCCGTATTTACGTTGTCCCTTTTCAAAATTGACGATCTGCACAAATTTTTCTAGTGCGCGCTTCCAATTTCAAAACTAGACATTTTTCTCGTACAATTTTTTTATAAAAGGCTTTTAACGAGTAACAGATAAATTAAATTACCGATTAAGCATTCAATGCTAAAAAATATTTTATTTTTAATGGTAAAATTCTATTCAGAGTTACCATATAGTGCTAAAGTCGATTTTCCTTTCTTTAAAAATAAAAAAAAAACCTATAGGCGTTTCATGCATGTAAATATTTACCTGACTCGAACCCGGAACCGCAGACTAATACTTAGTAACTGCGCCACCGTAAATTACCTTATACCGTGTGTAATGCGTATGTGTGGTGCAATAAGGGCATCCACGACTTTTTCTGCTGGCAGGGCGACGCGAGTGACGCGACCCTGTAATAAGGTGAAAATAGCGGGGAAGATAATTTCTTAGGGAAATGTAAAGATACCGTAACTTTTTCCGTATTATTTGTTATATGTTATATTAATTAGATTAAAATTGAATAGACCAAGCTGTAGATTCTATGTAAATAAAAGTAGTAAAATTAATAAAGTTGTGATGTTCAAATGTTAAAAATTCGAACCACAGAGGAATTGTTTTGTGTATTAATATAGTACTCTAGAAACTGATATACTACTGTTATTAAAAACTAATTTCTCAATGAACTGACATTTTGCAACAAAAAACTACCTGAGTCAACAACAACTAGCGACATATGTCGCTAGTTTTGATAAGAGCTAGCAATCTTCCACTCACCAGTGGAAGATTATCATTAGCCCTCATTATGGTCCCATAAAGCTCATTGCATTGACTAGAAGTATTTGTTTCCCAGCTCACCTTGCAAACGTGACAATTATGTCAAATATCATCCATGAGTCTATCAACTATCGGCGCTCTATAACTTTCTGGAATGGTTAGGATTCTGACTGTAGCTAATATATAATCTATGACGTAACAATTTGTCATCTACACTATTTAATAATGTCTCACATTACGGTTTTATTTTATATCGATTGTGATAAAATTAAACATCACTCAAGCTTAATTCGATCTGAATGGCCATTATCCGGCCCGCATCATTAGAGGTCGTCACTAAAAAACTTCGATATTATCGGACGTTTTAAAACCAGATTGAATTAGTTACTTCTGTTCGTGTCTAAGATTTATCGGTTATGCGATGGGAATTTGAAGCCATTGAAATGCACTTTCTCCTCGTTTCATAATACGTTGTATTTGTATTTGTTCGTGTGTAGAAGCGCTTATTGAGTTAGATTTCATTGTTTTAATCGTTTTAAACTATTCATCTAAAAGCTATTAACTATCGTTTCTTTGTTAATAAGAATAATGGTTGAAATTTATACTGCTTCTAGAAATTTGTGTGAAAACATGATCTTTTGATAAAACATTTGTGAAGCTGGTTACCTATTATAAATTCTGGGATATTATTTTACCCAATAAAAAACTATTCCATTATTTGCAACATTTGTTACAGCATTTATACGTTACACTGCTAGACACAAGCCTCCTTTTATATTTAAGCGGGTTATAATGCAATTAGTTTGGCGCACTGCTATGTTGAATATTGGTTAACTTGAGGTTTCCTCGCAATTTTTTTCTTTCTGAATTCAGAATTGATGATTTTCATTTTTCTTCTTTAAATATTTCAAAAATCGGTAATTATAGGTACATCTGATATTTCAACTTTCCTGGATTAAAATAATTCAATCCCTAAAAGTGGAAAGATAGGGAATGAAGTTTTTAATGTATCTTCTTATTTCTCGTGATATTCGTTAGTCCACTCAAAGGGGTCAACAGGTTAAACTTTTAATTAAATAAAAAGAATGAAATATTTTATATAATAATACCATGTGAATTCGGTGCTAAGTCTCAATGTAAAGAAGAATTAACGTCCCAGCTTCAAAGTTATTAAGTGAAAGTTTATTTTATTCTGTTTAGTCTTTTGTAGTAGGTTTTTACTGTTTATTAAAAGATTAATTTAAGTGTTCACAATATTCGCAAATAAAACCTAATAGAATTGATACCCCTCGACTGTAAAAGGTCGCTTAACTTAACCATATAACTTACGTAACTTTTTATCTTAGAATTTAATAGCTACCGTTCCCTTTATACCCTCTCAATGAAAACCCTTATGCAAGTGAACTCAAGAAAACATGACATCGGACGCTGTACAAAATGAGTAATGTTCCAGCCCGCCGTGACTTGCACTAACTTCTTTATGCTGTTTCATCGTACCACGAACGCAAGAACGTTTACAGGTAATTTATGTTCGCTTCAAGTTTGATAACAGTGTTTAGTAAGCTTTTGTTACTGGCGTAACGGCTTCTGAGCGCCTATTATACTCCGGTCCAAATTTTTTTCTTTTCGAATTTTAGTCATAATCTATTTAAATCGAGCTCATAACAATCAAGGGGAATGTTCTTTCTTTCTTTCACTGTTATTATGGCGTTAAGCGAAACAAGAAAAGACTTTAAATTTGAAGAGGAAACATCAATTACGTTTTGGATTGTACGCGCTTCCTATTTTGTATATGCGAGACAACATTTTCACAAAATTATGGTGATCGTGTTCACTATAATATGCAAATGGTATACGTTGGTAAGTAGATGAGGATTTTATTTATTTATTCTTTATTGCAACCTTATCAAGTAAATGATTACAAAGGGCGAACTTTTGGCATTCTCTTCCAGTGAACCCGTGATGACAGATGGTGTTTTGAAATAATCAACAGATGAATATAAAAGTGAAACAATTAAACTATTATATTCATACGACTGTAGTTGTTAATTTGCTTATGTTGTATCTTATTCTGTGAATTAATTTTATCTGGAGGTAGGAAAATCGATCCCTAACTCTACTGATAGCTACCACCTGCTCTTAACTACGCTTGCTAACGTTATAATATATTTCTGTTATGCGTGATTTCCGGCAGTGGTTGAATGGCGGCTTCGAACATTTTTGTTTCGCCGTCCGTGCCCTTAAGGATCACGCTACTTTCGACCATTTATATTTCAGAATTTTTGAAAAGCCGTTGTCGACTCGGCTGGAAGCCGAAAATCAGACTGTGTAAGAATTGGGCGTTACGAATGACCTATGTGACCAGCTGTGGCAACCTTGCGATAACAATGGCTCAAATATGACTTGATCATTATATTTCCAATATCTCAGTCTCAGGGTGTGAGCTCGCTGCATGTACGCAAGTAAACTGAATTTAATCCCCGCTGGTACTGATGAAATTATTAATTGCATAATTGCTAATTTATTCACTCGATGCCTAAGAAAAATTATCGTGTGGAATTCGCATGTTTAAATAGTTAATTTTTTTTCGATATGATGTAAAGTTCCCAACACAATGGGGTGGGAAGCCCTGGTCTGTTCTTGTTCAAAAACCTGCCTGTTAAGAGTAGCGGGCTGTGCCTGTTCATTTGTACTTTTACATCTAAAATATGCTACGATTTTAATATTATAATAGTTCGTATATTTTTGGGTTACATTCTACCTGAAGTTTCAACAGAGAAATTAAAAGTTTCAATAAGTATGAAATGAGTTCAACAAGCCTGAATGGAAACTTTCTCTTCTACCTTCACTGTAATTAAATTCATTCGGAAGAAGATATTGCATTTGAATTATTTTTAATGCCTAGGTTTAACTAACGTGTAACTTACGACTTGAGTCGTAATTATGCGTACTGTTTTAAACATAACAAAACTCAGAAAACAATACGTAAACACAAAACTACAAATAAATAAACACAAAACAAATAAGTTAATTTTTAATAAAGGATGTCATTTAAAATTAAAAACGTCAATTGAAAGGAAGGCACTAGAATGTGATTTATCAATTTCATTTGAATAAGGAGTCACAGAGATCTGCGATAGAAAAAAGATTAGTGTACATTGAATGTTTTCTGATGGTGCCTGATGCGTGCGTGTAAGGTTGACGCGACAATTTTTATTTCAATAAACTTTAAACATAACGAAATTAGTATCGATGAAAAAGAGATAAAAGTTAAAGTGTTTATGGATGAGACACACTCAAAATCGACCAGTATTGAAAAAAGTGATCTTACGTGGTAACGTCTTACTAATAAAAGCAAACGACAACCGTAATTGATATCACATTTATCGGATTATGTCACGTGAATCCATAAGGAGAACCTACGTCAAAGTCTACGCGTATTTAAATTTGACGAGGCGACTAAGTGATATTATTATTATTATTGGTATATATAAGTATCAGGTATTACTGAATCACCCATCCTGGGTTTGAAATCGGGCTGGAACCAAAAACCACACATTTGTTGCTTTTCGGGCACGAGTACGCAAAAGTGAGTGCCTCCAAGCCTGCCCGTGTGGTGAGCGTTCGGCGGGACGTATGGCGTGATGTGATATAATTACTGAATACATTTTGACATGCATGACACCTCTCAGGATACCATACTACCAGAGTATCATACACGCACAATTCTATGACACAACGCTCGTCGCACTGTGTTTATAAATTGATGATTGATTTTGCATTGAAGTTGCACTTAGCCCTTGTGGTGTGTGGCGTTCTTAGTTTCTTCTCCTTCGCAGTTGACAACTTGCGAGAGTATAGTGCGTTATTGCCTTGGTGTAACCACCACAAACCAACTGTAAAACAACCATTAACATTTTATATTCGTACATTGCACCGAGATATATACGTAGTAACACCATGGTAATACATACTGAGATGTATATTGTGCACATTCTATAGTAAAAAATTTGCAGAACAAACTACATACTTTAATTAAGCGTTCCCGTAATTTCAACTTTTAGCATTTGTGCTAAAAGTTTTAACACACCAGTTCGAAACATTATGTTTACGAGTTTGTTGCAAGGTTTTATTTTTGACTGTAATTTGTTATATTATTTCATAATACAAAAATTTTCTTGCGTATCTATATAAGGTATAATTCTGTCTTGGTTTTAGACGGAAGGGTTCTTTTTTGTCTAAAAGTTATTCTTGGTGTTTTAATCTTATTTGTATTTATACATAGCAGTAACACCGTTGTTGCGCTTGTGTTTAAATAGAGAGAACCAGTATAATTGAAAAAATAAAAAAAATTACATCCGTTACATAGAAACCACTAGTACACATATTTCAGTAAGCACTGTCTCGATGAAGGAATTCCTTAGATTTTTTCTAAAGGTCACTTATACAAAACTCTTAGCGTTCAGCCATCATATTATTCCTACGATGTAAAAAATGAATCGGAGAATACGTTATAAAAACAAGAGCCGACAAAAAAAATTCCCTCTCTCAAATATAAAGGCGTAATGAAATTCATCCCCAAGTGTGTTGTGGGCTATTATTCAACCGCGTACAATATGTAGTGTGCGGGTAACAAATGCTACTGGGCCGTATTCTCGAATATTGCATATGTTCTTCTGGAAGGGACGCGGCCGTAGAAACAAAAAGTGGGACGGGGAGGATAAAGATTTTTAGAATCGTTAATAACCTTTTTTTAATTTATCTATCCATTCTATTATCTATATCTCATAGAGGGTTGTCGCCATAGTTGCCATGCTTAGCAGGTGGGCTTGCAACCGCAGTTGTTTTCGTATAAAAATATTAGCAAAGCTAAAAAATTAGCTTAAAAAGCTTGTGTTAGGAGTAGTTCACGACAGTAGTCGAATGGCCGGTTCCAACCTACGATCTTTGGGGTTTGCGGTTCTTACTCTACCATTAGACTGCTGTCAAACTGTATTTAGAATTTCGATGCTCCTCTGTCGCCTCTTACTGTGGATGTGGGGGTGGTGAATATTCTTATACCAGCACTGCAGGATATAACGGTTTCTTAAGGTTTATATTATTCAAAATTGAGTGTTCACTTATGATACGTAATTATATTTGTTACACGCAATACAGTTGAAATAGTCTGTGCATTTAGAAAGGATGGATGAACTAAGGTTAATTGAATGAATCTACGATACCATTTTACCATAAAATCAAAATTAGCCTTAATCACATTATGTGAAACAAAAGCGTAGTAAATATGTATTGATTATTATGTAGTAACATACGTAAGGCAGGTAACATAGGTAAGTTTGTACTCAGCAGTAAACTGCTGCGGGCTATTCATTTATTTTGTTTTCTTTCATGAGCCGGTAACAGCTCAGAGCTGAGCGTGTGAACTTGATCGGCATGTTTCACTCTCACCATAGAAACAAGTTACGTTAATCGTCCCGATTGGCAAAATGCATTGCATGTGCATTTTTTGGTTTTCTCTTAGTCACCACTAACGACTTCCACATAATTTTACTATAATACGGAAAAAAGTGAACTGTAGTGTTTAGTAAATTTTGCGTATATCTGAGTATAAAGGTCCTTGACAAAAGAAAGCCTAAAAAATGCATAAACATTATATATCGGTAACTCTTCGGCTCGTCATAAATATCCTGCTATTTTTAATTGATGAAATAATGAGTGTGGTGTTTTTTTACTATTATTTAGGTTTATTTAGGCAATCGTATCTAGGCAAGCTTATTTCTTGGGTCTCTCGTGCTACATTACCTGCGATTTGTATAGAAATAATTCCAACGTTGTACATACTTCTTGTCAGGTATAATTTGCCTCGACGTTCTTAGTGCAATTACTGTGGTTCCTTCACACACACGAACTTTTACGACGTTTTGGTATCGATAACTTTATATCGATATTTTTTAAAATTGTCAGATAATTTGATAAAACGGAGAACAAGAGTTGAAGTTGTTATCTATAGATACATAATTTTTAAGTGCTGTCAAATCCATTCACATTATTCCGACAGCATAATGTTAAACTTATCTTGAAGTAATAGCCGAACTTTAGTAGGCAGCAAGTGATTTTGACCTTTGTAATCTGATTGCTTCGACCTATAACAGATAACTTTGACATATCCCACCAAGTCGTTCTTACTTTAGGAGAGTTTTGCGTGAAGTTTGTGGCCGAGGGTGCCTTATCGGTCCTTGAAAGAAACACTTATAGTAATTTATTTCAGGGTACCTTTTAAGTTTTTGTCCTTTCCTTCAGTTTTAAATTTATTTTAATGTTCTGTCACGTTTTTGTTATCTTTTCATTAGCTCTAACGATACTCGTTGACTAGTTCAAGATTATTATCCCTTTTATTGGCTTTTTATTGTTTTTTTTTCAGTAATAAAAATGGCGAGTGTGAGTCGAGCAAGTTGTTTAAACAAGAAAAATATCTATAAATTCGGATGACATCCTGGAAACTTCTTAATTCGTCCTTTCTGAACGTCCACAGAATTTTCAATGAGTTCATTTGACGCGTAAAATTTTTAGAAGCTGACTGAATAAATTAATCTCTTAATCAGACGCCTTGACTTGTTTATATTTATTGCATTCAACGCCTAGAAATATATAATCTCTAGGGTCATACTGTCGCATTTATTTCGCGATCCCTCGTTTCTATTTACACACAACGTTGGTATGTCCGTGTTTTGTTGATAACCGCCATTTGCTATGATTTGTGATGCTGAAAATGAGTCCATGTCATAGTGCCATCTAAAAGTGATTTCAATTTAGTACATTGAGTTTTATGACACTATCATTACTCGGAGAGTACGTAAAAGCCGTTATAAGGCATCAAGAATTTTCTAAACTTTTACAAATTCTTGTGAAAAATGTTCTTAATCTTTTTTTTGTTTTGTAAAACTAATTTAAATGTATTTATAGTATAATAACAAATCAGCTGACATTTCACCATATTATGGTAAGTGGATGATGCAGGTAATAGAATTTACCCAACTTGAGATAAATAATAAAAGCTGCAGGAGTTATCATCACTTGAGCTAATATTAAATGACTCACAGCTTATTACCCTGTCAGTCGAATCCGTGTGGTCAAGAGGAAAAAGGGCGGTACAAACCAGACGGGCTCCTACGAAAACGTATTAATTTATACCACTATCATGTTGTATTTGACACTCTAATCCTTAGATATATTTTTTCGAAGCAAACACTTCCATGGAAATTGTATAGGATTGAAGTGTAATGACGTCAGAATTTTTATAGTCAAATTATCATCATTTATAATAATTTTAATTCTCAAAATATT
>DWHP01001864.1:0-15303 GCA_018247895.1 Parnassius honrathi | reverse complement strand
GTGGGTCAATAGGACACAAAATGTCTACGGCCTCAGCAACCACACAGGATGACATATTGGCCAAGACCAAATCGAGAGATCTACCCATACTGTTTGTTATAGAGCTATGTTGTGTAAGATTATTTAAATTGACGAAATCAATGAAATACTGATGCAGTGATGATAAGTTATAAGATGGACTCCCGACCAAATTCCAGTCTAAGGTCGGCAAATTAAAGTCGCCAAGTACACAGACATGTGAATTAAATAGCTCGGAAACATGGTTAAAGTTATCGATAAAATGTTTTAGCATTGACGTTTGAACTGGGGGTGGCAGATATGTCGCACACAGAGCTAGTGACTGAGAACCATCAATTACAACCCAAACATCCTCACATTCGCTTTCCCAGTTCTGCATACGCTTCGAATTTAAACGTTTAGAAATTGCAATTAGTGCCCCACCCCCCTCTTTTTTCACATTAGAGCCAGACATTTCTCTGTCCCTTCTGTATACGGCATATCCCTCACCAAATAGTTCAGAGTCAAGTATTTTACTATTCAGCCAGGTCTCTGTTAGAACAATAACATCATAGTTTGAAATAAGCAGGTTTTGTAAGAATATGTGGGTTTTAGTGCGTAAACCTCGAACATTTTGATAATATATAGATATAGAAGTGAATTTTATAGATTTTTATCCAATTACTTGTATCAAATTAACATAATCGTTATCATAACAACTACTTAATACAATTTAATGAGTCCATATCTCTTACAAGCAAATAGTCAGAATTATCAGTTTTTCTCATAAAAATACGCCCGTTCCTAACCCACACATGTTTGTATCCTTTTTCTTTACCTATTTTTCTAGCTGCAGCATGAAGCGATTTATTCATAGGGGACAAGTGATCCACAATGAATATTGGAGATTTTTCGCCGTTGAATCCCAGATGCGAGCTATTAAGCTTATCCTGCATTGCTTTTTTTCGGTTGAAATTGATGGATGCTGCTAAAAACTCATCACGAATCTTTTTATTGGCGAATTGGGCTACAATTGATTTTGGTCGCGTACTATTAGGGTTGATCTTGGCGATACGTGTACAGTTGATAACATCTTCGCTTTTAACATTACACTTAAGTACAGTACCCAGTTGGGTCACTACTTGCATTAAGTTTTCATTTTTTTTCTCAGGAATGCACTGAATTTCTACATTCATAGCTCGTGCGTTCTGTTCAAGGGTATTAATTCGCACCGTGAGGTCCTTAACATTGGTCTTTAGAGCACTATTTTCTTTTTGGAAATCAACCATCGCCTGTTTAGTTTCTTTGTGGTCTTTGATCAATAATTCATATTTGGAATTCATGAAATCCATAGAACTCCTAATTTCCAGCATCTCCTCCTTAACTGATTTTAGTTCAGAACTAATGGAAATGGTTAGGGAATCGATTTTAGATGTAATGCTCTTACAATACTCCTGCATGATGCTTCTAACTTCATCAGCCGACGCTCCTATTATTGGAGGTGACTGCAGTGCCTGTCTTTTAGAAGCCCTTACCGTGACATTAGGGTTAAATCGCACCGGCGTGTTGTCGTTATGCCCAGTTTTGGGTCGTAGGCTGGTACACAGAGGACATTCCCATGTCGAAAACTCACTAGGTTTTATTACGGAGGGAGAGCTGAGACAGGCCACATGAAACTTTTTTGAGCATTTCTGGCATTTAATGTACTCTTCTGTGTCAGGGTTATCACCACAGCATCCCCAATCATTGTTGTCGGTAGACATTATACTATTATTTATCACAGAGGTTTGTAACAAAATACACTTTGCTGCAAAGTTGCTGAATGCAAATTGGTAGGCGTTAATCGTACTTACACTATAATTTTATTTAATTAATTATATTTAATGTTCGATACTGAGTCTAGCAATTCGTCTTTAAAGGCAAAAAAAATTCACCCAAGAAAACGCATACTCGTTGTTGTTGTTTACGTAAATTGCTTACTTGTACACTAAAATCACCGACACTTTATAATTACCCTCAGATTTAGTAATGTTGAGATAGTTTTTACAAGATTACTTCACGATACTAGAACTAGAAATGAAATAGGTCATAAGTTCACTCACAAAGCGGTGTTTGCCACACATCAAATATTGAAGATTTTGCACTTGTATTAACGACTTATAGGCGAAGCTAAATAGATACGTGTTTACTAAGCAACTACTCAGCACTAACTCTAAGCGTTACTGTATTGTATGCGAAGGGCGCTGTAAGCTTGTCGCCTGTATGATACGCACTAGCTACTCGAGTAAAAAGATTGGCTAAATAATAACCTCGTCATATTTTTAAGGTGATTGGGAAGTATTTGGAGGAGGAAAGAGTTTAAAACGCTGTTTTAGTGCGCAGAGTCCCTTGAAATATTTTATGTATCCTTCTTATTTGTTTTACGATAGGAAACCTTCATGGACAGCCGGCTGCCCTGAGGAGGCAATTTGGAGTCTTACCGACCAGTAGTTCACAGTAGTCTCTCTAAGCGTCGACTAAGGGTCAAAAGTGTTTATGTTCCATCTACAAGTCTTTTGATACTTTCCGCTATGCTTAGCCCGGAGGGAAAATCATAACTCAATAATTTTAAAACTGGCCAAGTACGCGTCGGACTCGCGCATGAAGTCTACTTGTTATTATCACTAAGATCGAGCAGAAAAAAAACAGAATATTAAGATCGCAGTACGGTACGACTCATTTGAAAAAGAACCTCGTTGTTACAGAATACAAGCGAAAAATAGTAGCACAATGCTGCTGCGTTCGTAAAGTAGGTGCAAAAATGTCTTCTAGTAACGAAGATGTTTATATTAGTCCTTAAGGGTTTTATCAGTTAATTAAGAATGGATGCAATAGGTGTCTGTTTACTAGATTATTAATTTACCGTACGGTTGACTGTGCTTGTTTGCACCCATAATTGTATGTAATTAATCATTAAAATGATAATAGCTAGAAAATGAATAAATATCATTATATGATGATGCTTACTATACTTTTTTATTATATTAATTTCTTCAGATGCTACGGAGGAACCAAAAATCTTATGATCCTACGAATTATACCTATATCCGTTTCTGTGTCCACTTCTATATAAGTTCTCACACTCACATATAACGTGACGTCATCGTTTAATTTATATGGCGGGCGTGAACTCTCAAAATCTATAAATCTAAATAAGAATAATATATAAATATATAGTGTATGTGACGATTCCATTCAACAACAATAAGTCATAATTGGAATTTTAAGTGACGATTTACCACATGATTTATGGTGGCGTAAAACATAGTGAAAAAACTGCAGGTTATAAAAATATTTTGACATTTTATAAGTCCAACATGTATTGGAGAAACGTGCACTAACTACCGCATAACTCTCATAAATAGGGCGAGGCCTATGCCTAGCTGTAGGATATATTATGGCTCTGTGTATATTACATTTAATGAATTCACAATTACATTAAAAATTAAAATAATCTGTATATTTTTTGCTATTTTATACAAAAAATTTAAAAAATGTTATTTTAAAAATATGCAAAAAATAATTTAATATAATTGTTGTATAAATGTATGATATCAGACCATTTTAAAAATGTAAGAACTTCTTAACTTCCACTTTCTTTTTCTTTTCTTTTTTAACGTGGGTCAAATATTTTTCGTCCTGTATGTTTGGGAACGCCAACTGGTTTACCATGTATCGTAAGTCAAAATTTTGAACTGTCGTTTTTATGTAATGTGTTACTAAGTTTTATAAAAGCGAAACGTATAAAAGTGGGTTATAGTGGACAAAAGTTAGACCGACGATCGAGCACATAGTCCTTCTGACTATCCCAGATTAACAATCAAAATGCAGATGCATAATTTGTCATGCCTGAAAACTAAGACAGAAGGCTCCGTTGTTATGAGGCATTCATTAATTACGTGAGGTATTTATTGGGTAGGGGGTTTAACCGAATCTCACCCAATCTCACGTGGAAGACAAAGAATGTCTCGGTAAATATCACGTAATTTTTTCCACAAACAAGAAATTTGGAGAAAATTGTGTTAAATTAAGTAAAATATCGGTAAATCCCACACAATAATATTTATATCGGTTATGTGAACTCCACAAATTATACAAAAATAGTCAAGCTAATATGTATTTTTTATGTATTTTCTCTAAAAGTACGTAATTTGAAGAATCTTACGTGAGACACGATATTTCACCAGGGAGAGGGGTAGACGCACTGTTATCAGTAAAAAATCTTCGATTCTTATCAGACCATAGAAGCAACATTACAGCATTAAAAGGTTTATGTTTTTTTACGCTGATAATGTGTTCGAACGTGGTCTTTTGTTCGGTCGAGATGACCCATTCTGTCTACAAACTACAACATAGCCGTAACGTTGCTTTACAAAGTGTAGTAAAAATTATCTCATTTCTAATGCAGCAGAGCAGTATTTCTAATGAAACAGAAGATAGGCGACAACTTATTTCGTACCTGAGGATATGGCTTCCACTCTTGTTAACATATCTAACGTGGTGTGCATCAAATCTTTGTAATAATATTTCAGCGTGTTATTGGCCAGGCCTATGACCAACTGCAGACTTTAAAAGTTTATTGATATCATGTGGCGTGATATTAAACAAGTGGATTCAGTTCGGAATCAAGCCAAGGGTTTGATTTATAACTGAACTTAGTAAACTCGGTAAATAGTCTCAAAACTGTTGATGGCGAAATGCAAAAAAAGGAAATGAAAGAAGACAACATTGGATGTAATATTAAATAGTTTTCGACTGATTTTGTTGTGATTGTTGTAACTCGAAATAATTCAGAAAAATGAGTATTAATAAAAAAATGCAGCTACAAAATTTGGCACTACAACTTGGTCTGCATAAAAGTTTCAGTTTACAATATTTAATTGATCTTCATTATCATTATCATTACAGACTTTTAAAGTAAACTGCTAAACACAGGCCGCCCCATTGCCTGGCTGCCTCATTGGCAACCACCGTTCTTTTATTTTTTAGCTTCAAACCCTGGCCCTAGATGGTTACGCGTAAGCATTTTTCTGTGTAAATAGTCTGCGTAGATTTTTTTTTATTGATCTTCATAAAAATCGTCATATTTTTTTATGTGCGAGCAGCTATGCAGGTCTACAGAAAGAGACCAGTATCACTGCGACCTAGGAGATCTATTGTGATCGCTGCTATGGTTGTAGTTCACGGCTAAGCCCTATGTCTTCAATGAATAGGAGTTGCTTAGCCGTGAGCAATTTCACTTCTTCTGGGCTGAGTAGATAGTTTCCCAGATGAGTGTTACGTTTGCGCATTAAGGGTCCGCAATAAGTTAGGATGTGTAGAAGCGTTTCTTCCGTTATGGAACAGAACCGACACATCCTTGAGTTGCTTAGTCCCAGGTGTGCTTTTTAAGACAAGTTACGACTCTTGCCAGAATGCGCAATTTATTTATTTTTAATTTTTTGAATATATTATTTTCCGATTTTACCCACAATCCAGAATCACGTTAAGTTAAGCACGTTACCAGAATCCAACCTGGCTTGTGAGTGAAACCCGAAAATTTTGGACCCATTCCCGGTTGCGCCCCATAGGCCGTCTTAGCGGTGGCCTGCGTTAGTGCCTGGTGGACCAGCCACATCAACTCCACACTCATAGGATTCGAATTTCGCAATTTGAAAATTCGTAGCAAGTATTACTTCCTGTAATTTTCATTCAAATATTAGAGTGGATTTTAGCGTAACGTCTAAAGACATGTTTCATTTAATATTTTTTGTATATTCAGAATTGCGAAATATTTTTAAACGGTTTCTTTTCTCAAATACACATATATCTGCATTTGTTGCACGAGGTACATCAGAGTGGTAGATGTATTATGGCTAAGGACCACGTATCAGTAACCTGAAGTGACAATTGCTCGGTGATAAAGATCAAAGAACCAATGGAAAAGAAAGTTTTAGTAAACGAAGTTTGGCGGGTCCCCAATAGATGGAGTGACGATCTGGTAAGAGATGCAGGAAATAAATGTATATGGGTGGCTCAGGACCGTGCTTTAGGCATTTTTTAGGAGAGATCTATGTTCAGCAGAGGACTTGTTATGAGATAAAATGATGATGCTGGTGACCACGGTTGCGAAGATGTTCAGGGTCAAGGCAGGTGCAAGAGACTTTGATGACAATATTATTGTTAGAATCAACCATACCAGCCTCGAGAAAAGGCTCAAAGTGTTAAGTCTTTTGATGTTTCACGAGATATATGTCGGAAAGTGTACGTAGGAATTACACGAGTTAATTCCTCCCCCTCCAATCCATCATCGATTCATCGGATGACAGATGTTCTACACCCCTTTGCTTTCGACATGCCGCATATTCGAACTAAACGGTTTAATTCGTCGTTTCAATGAGTACAGCAATGCAGTGGAATAATTTGGCAGTATCTGTGTTTTCATCCGATTATGATGGAAATTACACTGTCTTCAAAGCAAGAGTAAGTAGCTATTGTTGAGCGAAGTTAGTGCAGTTTATCATTTTCAGCTTACCATTAGTGTCAAGCACTGGCTTTTTTACTGGCTTATAATATTCAAAAAAATATTTGTACAGCTCAATTATGAAGTTCGACAAAGTTCCAACATATCAAAATTCCATGAAAAATTATAAACCCAAATTTTGTCACACGGTTTAAATGGGGTAATTTTGACCTTCAAAAAAATCTCGACCTATCAGGTGAAGGAAATTTACAGCAAATAGAGACTGGGCACAATACACCTCTCATATCTGGGAGGGTAAACAGAGGGTAACATAGGAATCACCCCGTGATGACATATTTCATTTTTGCTAGAAATGCTCTATTTCTCAGACGTTTTCTCAATTTTTTCAATAAGAAATCGATATTTGTAACTGCAATTAGTAGTGTGTGATGGTGATGAGCCATACCCGAGTGGCTCGCGTAAAATTAAATTTATGCGAGCTCTTAGCCCGGCTAGTATTATAACACTTGAGCTATCCACTACGCTAATTATATTATTACATTGGTTGCGCGGAAAAAGAATCGGGTACTCTCACATTTTGTTCGGTTGGTTATTGTTGCCAGTATCTCTATTCGTTCCAGTACGCATTCCATTCCTCACGCACTGAAAAGAGACGACGACTAGAACATGACGCGATTTTCAGCGAACAAAAACGCGCCCCGCCGAGATGGAAGAAGTGGCCTGCCCATATACGGACGCGCACTGCCCGCTCACCGCTTCTTGTGTCCGCACCTCTGTGGCAGTCGCGCCACAGATTAATCGAGAAGTAACCGCCTCGCATAGAGCGAGTTATCGTCGCGCACCGCTCTTCCAAGGCACCACAAGACCAGGAGCAGCGTCCACGAGGCTGCAATGTTTTGGTTGTAAGAATCCGCACATACAGTCCACATAGTAAAATCTCGCGTAATAAGGTCAAAGCTTGACCTGGGAATCGAACACAAGACCCCAATCACCGAAAAAATTTCTGGTCATTGGCTCCAACATTTCTCGTTCCTTCGAACGTGATTCTAGGGGACAGTAATTCGCTCAACACACTCTCACATATCTATATTATACATATATTTAGTCCACATATAGTCTCATGATAACACCATCATAACGGATTCCTTCAAGGAATACGGGCCCACCTGCACATGCATCTGTAGATTTCTTGCGTGTATTACAAAATTGTCACTTCTTACCTGGCCTAAAATATTTATACAACCCTGCAGTGTTACCCAAACCCAAAGAGCAACATTATATTTTCACAAATTTTGGCCCCAAAATTAGATTTCTGGTTTCGCGAAGAAACAGCCAAAACTCTTATCGTAAGGCTACGTTATTTTAAAAAATCAAAGTCAGTAACGACACGAAGGAGTAAACATTTTTAAATAATTCGTAGATATTTGTAAAGGCAAGGCAATGATTTAACACACTATTTAAAATATTATCAACGTTATAAACTTAAAATCGAAACTTACTTGTTTCTTTAACGGATTTGAATGCAGAAGGCAAATACTGCATATTGTTACGTGTTTTGGTAGTTTTAAATAAGTTTCAATTGTACACTGCAATGCGCCTGGCAGCCTTAGGAGATCGTATATAGTGACAGAAACTAACGAACTTCGAGTATGTTTTCAGCTGTGCTATGAATACTGATTCCGAAAATCTACAACTTGTTTTTGTTTTTGTGAGCTTGTTGGAATTATTTATCAATAATAGCTAAAAAAAGCTTAAAGTTATTATGTGATGACGACGTAGGATAATCCGTCACTTTACATGGACCCGTGGGTATCGTAAGACTATTAATTGTGAATTGACTATGATGCTATCTGAGAAGACGAATTAACGTGGTAAAACCACGCTAAAATTATATTATGGTTACAGCACGGGTAGTTCGCTTCGAACGAGGAAGGTCGCTGTAAAATGGGAGCTTGCTGTGTTTCGTATGGTGAATGTGAAGAAACCTGTAACACTTTTTACTGGTAATGAGGAATTGTATCTTTGTTCTCAGAAATAACAACGAAATTTAAATTTTGATTCAGAAGTAAACTGATATAGCAGATCATCCGGGTAGCAGCATCTTCCTTTAAATAATTAAAAACAATAAAATACTATGTTTACTAACCGACCTACCAAGTGTGGTAGGTATAGTAAAATATCACCCTATGAGACAATTGATCGAGGAGACCCGCAGGAAGATGCACAACATTCAACACTATACGAAACATAGCAGCATTTTTCATATTATTATGCCTTTTACGCTTATATTCATTGAGAGCCTGGCCCTACTCCGATCAAGCTGATTCAATATATGGACAATATCTGATAGGTGACTACATAATTGTGTCTTTATTTTGTAGGAAATGCTCATACAGTCGACAAAGAGTAGCGTTAAATGTAGTGACTATCATTTTGTAATTACGGTCATGAATCGGCCGAAGTAACAATAAAACTAAATCGTCTCTACGGGAGAAACTCACGGGCAATAGTGGTCCTTAACAGGGTGATGAAGAAGAAGAATAATTATTGGTGATATTATCTAATAGTACAAGTATTTCAGCAATTAGAAAAGTAACTTGTGGTAAGAAATCAGATATCTTTAGAATACAAAAAGACAAAATACGGTAGGAAAGGACAGGATGGGATAGATGGAGTGAAATGGAGTAGAGCGGAGTAGAGTGGAGTAGCGTGGAATGGAGTGGAGTGGTTGTACTTGTTCCACAAGAACGTGGTAAGTCAGTACTGAAAATTAAAATTAACGTTAAAATATCCAATATCGCTAATCTAATGATTGCTTGCTTATGAAACTTATGACGAACATTTTATCTTACTCTGTCTACTGCAGCTTGCCAATAACTTATCCAAAAACATTCACCTTTAACTCTTTATTTCTCTCTAATAGAATATAATAATTTTCATTTTATTATATGTTATAATACTTATTGAAAGCAGCTCAAATGTGAAGTGGAGAGATTGGGTTTTATTGTCAATTTTTTTAAATTACTCGTTTCACTCACGTTAAATCGTGTTTATTATATAACATCTAAAAGCACATGATTAGAAGAGGAAAATACTAATAACAAGCCTGATATTTTTTTTAATTTAACAACACGCATCATTACACTAAAAGTCTGATAAAATATATTGTGGGGGTCCTTATGTTTGTGGTTTATAGATTTTCTCTGTACAGGATATCACGAGAACTACTCAACAAAACGACCAAATTTTTTTCTCTATCTTCAGAACCATGTAGAGCTGGTTCCTTTCGATAGTAACTTCTGTAATCCATTTCACATGACTTTTAGTTTCTTTTCTTTATTTTTTTCTCTGATTTGCTGCACCTTCGTCAAATTTCTTTTTAATATACTTCATTTGTTCTTAGTTTGAGTGACTCTAATGTATAAAAGAAAACGTGATTTAATAATATTTACATTTTTTAAATAACATCATATTTAAACTTCGTTTCATAAAATTTGCGATCTATACCCCAAAGCTGTTATAGTATTGTGATTAGTGATTGTGATAGCCAGTGATTTTAAATTCATAACAACATAAATGCAAACTTATTTCATTCTTACTCCCTTTTGGATTCCAGCGTGTCGTGGTTTAACTCTTGGCATGTGGAGAATTCAAGAAATTACATTCCTATCCCGAAATTATTTCAGCGTAAATTCTCACACAAAATTTACACGTGTAATGTTTATTCCGCAAGAATGCTTACTTACTGAGAATGAATGAAATTAATTAAAGGAAATTAATTACAATAGGATTATATTATATTGTTCAATTTCCTTTTTTGTAGATTTTGTATCTTTAAAGCTTTAGTTACACGTTTCAAATGATTTTTGAGAAATGTCAGCATACAATTAACTAAACTAAGATAAGAAGAGCTTTTTTATATATTATTATGTAATTAAATCAAAAGAAACCACAATTTTATGTAATTTTTAATGATATTGCACAACATTCGTTTAAGGCTCTAATTATTAACACTACTTTTTCCGTTACACCCTGCGTTCAGTTCAGTAAGTCCACTGCTAACCATAGGACTCCCCATAGATTTCCATATTATGGTATATTTGCCGTTGGTTTTGAGTTGTTATCAGGAAGACACTGCTGCCAATCTTCTTTTTCGTTTCCCACTGTCGCCTCTTACGACACATACGGATATAGTCCTTACCCAAGGAACGCCACAAAACTTGATACTGAGCCTTACCAGTACTTCGCCTGCCAATACGAGGCAGTTACTCGAGAAAATTTATTTGCAATTGTAGCTGGTCCCTTAACTCACTCATGTTTGTTCTACTGAGCATATCCTCGTAATTAATTCTATAACATAGAGAAACTCTGAGCTTAGCCTTGATAATCATGGCGAATTTAAAAAGCTTTTGAGCTCACTTTGTACATCAATGTAGTTGTAGTTGCATTATACTTGCAAGATTGATGATATAAAAACTAAGCTCAGTTGCTCAAAACATTTATGGTAACCTTCAATTTATTCTAAAAACTCTTTTATAATTCTTTTTATTTATATCGTCGTATCTCCTGACATTGTCACTATAATATTCCACAAGGCTCGAAAACCCACCGAAAATTTTCTTTTATTAAAATTAAAACCTCTTTATTTTTCATAAATGAATGATTCGATCAACAACTCCAGAGAATACAATGCTGTAACACATAAAGACATTTGGGCAAAATTGAATTTTCTTTGGGTAACCAAAAAAGGATTTAATTTGACAGGAAAACCGTAAAAATGAATTCTTGACACGATTAACTTAATACTATTACGAGCATAAAGATAAATGGTACATAAAAGTAAACTCGTATCCAATTTCTTTTTCCACAGACAAGGTAGATATATACATGGTCAGTATTAACACTCATGGGAAATCTAGCCACTGCTAATTCGACAAACATTTGTTTCCGTCCAATCCTTTGTCTCTATAATAAATACACAAAGAGGTAAAATATTTTCACTGTAAGATATCCCATTAAATTAACCTCCGCAAAGGGATTTGAAAAATGTTTTTTTTTATGCAGTTTATCACGACCATATTCACTGTTATAATCTTCCTGTAGTGATATTATAGTATTTTCAAATTATAATGTATTAATAGCAATATATTATGCAGCAATAATTTATTTGCAAGTTATAAGTAAAATAACTTGAAAATATCAATACACAATATTTTTTTTAAATCTTTCCATTCTTCCACTACATTCGTCGTAGAGGACGGAGTTGAATAGATTCTAAAGGATTTTCAAGACACTTTCAGAAGAAACGCTGTAAAATTATCTTCATCCATATGATGCAAATCAGAAAATGCCTACTTGTATATTACATTTACTTAAATCCTAGGTGGAGCAATCAAAAGTAATCAACTAACTTTTTCTGCATAATGACGATTAAAATTATAACTCAGACTTTAGTAATTAAATTAAAAAAATATATTGCTCTTTTTCTCACCCGTTTCCTAGCATATACTTGATACATTTTTTTAAACAAATTCTTTAAAAAAATCGCCCGTATCCAGTAGTAGTAACTCAGCCATGTGTTAAGCCACCAATGGAACTACCAATCCTTTCTACCAAGAAATTGGCACTAGATACTCGTCAAAGTGAAAAGAAATTTCGTATATAGTATAATAATAAAACAAAGAGATCGAGAATCAAAAAGATTCAAAATCTTCCTTGTCCTTTTATTTTAATGGAATAAGGGTGATAAACACACAATCCACTAACGGTAAGTAGATGATATGCTCTATGGACATCTACAACTAACCTGGATTAATATTCAATATGCGGATGCCTTTTCGCCCCTAAGGAGATTAACAATCAAAAGCAGCATCTTCTTGATACCGATTCAACAACGCAACAACTATAGCGAATACCATCTATGAGGCATATATATGTGGGACGCCTAGTTTCAAGACATTTGATAGGCTGTAATGAAATGAAAAAAAAACATGACAAGGTTTGTTAGAATGCGCGTTATTACGAGCATAGTAGGCATTATTACCATAAAATCTAGCTGATGACATTCCGCAGATATGAAGACGAATCTAATGACGTTCTGTATGGAATGCCTCGTTTCCAGCAAAAAGGATCTCTGGATCTCTACATTCACCTTACAAAATACAGCAGCGTTGAGCTGCTATTTTACCCTGGTATTATGTTAGAGTTCTTTTCCCGGTCAAGCCCATGCATTCGTGTATAATAACGTAGCTAAAGCATAGCTCAACTACGTCTAAACGACGATTGATTCACTTTGGTAGGCTCTGGTTTATTCTGAAACATCCAAACCGTATAGTGGTGCTTTGTTTCCGGATAAAATTAACAATTTAAAGATTTATTACTAGTTATAATGTCATAATCGTGGCAAGACCGGCCTGCTTCAAATTTAGTAATCAGGTCATGCCACAATTTTTCGCGACGCTGGTTTCAAATGATTGGTTAAGTTTTGCGGCACTTAATGTAAAACAATCCTCCTAATATATAGTTTTTTGTATAAAGTCAAGTGCACACTAAGAAAATAAATAACATAACAGGAAACAAAGATAAAAGAAAACAAAAGGCGGTGTTGTTGCTTTACAGCATTTTATTCCAGACAACCTGCATAGAGGAAATAATCAAGAAGAGAACAATTAAGGGGTAGATTACATTATCCATTATGAGAAATGACTTCTAGACGAAATTTCGGTCAGGGCAGCCAGTTTCAAAGAAGAGTAGGCGTCAGCATAAGACAAAACTATAGAGCTCAACTGTATGCGCAAGCACAGAATCACTCTCGATTACATCGCTCTCATGGTTCGATGGAACGGCTAACCAACACAATCAGATCGAGATCAAGCGCAGGACCAAATTCTTTACGTGCTTTCCTAGACATAGGGGTGTGACATCACCAACTTCCAGAATCCGGGCTGCTACGGAGAATTTCTTGGTGAAAAACTCCATAACTGATTTTTTTGACCTAACCCGGTATTCGAACTTGATACCTCATGATCAGCAGTCGCACTATTACAGCAATTAAAGTAACGAGGCATTGAGAGGTGAGAAGAGGGAGGATAATAAAAGTAATAAAAGGAAAAGTAAAGTAAAAACGGATAATAATTACAGAAGAATATCTGATAACTTTCAGACACGTATTAAAATAGTTAGGAAACTCGTCAGAACTGCCAAGAGAATATTAGAACGGACTAGAATTATTGCTATACGAAACATATTTTCAAAGCCGTAGTTTCGAATTTTAATAGATGGAAGCAACATGTAATGGTTTGAAGAGAAATCTGAATAAAATAAACCTTGAAACTCTGAAAGAAAATTAAGCAGGTAGTGAGACGAATATGGATGTAATAATGATAGCAATGAAAAATGTAAAAGTAGATATCTTTTTTTATAGAAGAGGGGGCAAACGAGTGTATAGTTCACCGGATCTTAAGTGACTACCGTCGCCTGTGAACAACCGAAACACCAGGGGAATTGCGGGTGCGTTGCTGGACTTTCAGAAAGGAGTAACCTCTTTTGTTGAAGGTCCCTAGGTCGTATTGATCCGGAAAAATCGCCAGTGGTAACCCATTTCACAAAGAGGTCGTATGTGGAAGAAAACTTCTAGTGAAAAGTACAATGGTGGACCGCCAAGCATCCAGATGGTGTGGATGGTATCGAGATGTTTTCCGCGTAGTGCGTTCACGTAATTTAGCGGCTGGCATAACCCGAACAATTCATTAAACCACTCCCCATGGTATATGCGAATGAAAATGCAAAGATATACAACATCTCTTCGCAGCACCAGTAAAACGAGCCGATCGGAAAACACTCGGTCGTCGACGATTTGAGCCGCTCTGCGATGGATACGGTCAAGTAGAAGGAGCTGGCTCTGGAAGGCCCCAGCCCAGATATGGGAATAGCATTCCATGTGCACTCCATATGAAGGGAGCTTCAAAAGAAGTGCTTTGTGCCAAACCCGATAAAAGGCCTTCGCAATGTCCGAACTGACGGCCAATGCCTCCCCCTTGGACTCCACTGCCTCCGCCCATCTATGAGTCAGGTAGAACAAAAGATCACCAGCTGATAGACCTTGGCGAAAACCGTATTGGCGATCATTAATCAGCTGGTAATCTTCAAGATACCTCATGAGCTGGCAGTTTACAACGGACTCAATCGTTTTGGAGAACAAGGTGGTGATGGCGATAGGCCTGTAGTTGGACGAGTCCAAGCGATCGACGTTTTTAGGGTTTGGGTGGACGAAAGTCGTCTTCCATGATTTTGAGACTACGCCTAGGGAGTAGGAGTACCAGAAAAAACGTGTTAAAACTGGTGCCGACTCTAGAGGACACGTCCTTAGCACAACTTCCACTCGACTTGTGGGTGTCCAGGGAGAGGAGTGATTTGCGAACCGAGTGCTGTATGAACCGTACCCCCGTCATCAAGAGTCGAGTTGGACGCAAAGAACGAGCCTAGCAGATCGGCTTTCTCCTTTGCGGCATGGGCCAGTGAGTCGTCCTCCCTGTGCGGAGATAGAAGCGATGGCTGACAGAAATTCCCCTGGACAGCCTTAGCGAGAGACCATAACGCATAGGTTCCAAAAGTAGGGTGAACTAGTTTCTCACCAATTCTGCCTATGTGCTTTGACCTAGCCTTGGCAATGACTCTTTTGAAGGTCATGAAGTTGGAATTATACTTCTTTTTAGAGCGCTGATGTTTATTGTTATATTAACCCGGGGCGTTGATGCGTCATCCCAGGCTTGGTAACACTCCTGCTTATAGCATGATTCCATTTT
>DWHP01001863.1:0-15305 GCA_018247895.1 Parnassius honrathi | reverse complement strand
AATTTGCCGAAGGGTATGTATGTGGTCTATGGTACTAAAGCCTTTTCGGAAACCGGCTTGTTCGGGAGGCTGGAAGTGGTCGAGTCTGCGTGCGAGACGATTCGTAATGACTCTCGAAAAGAGCACGTAGACGCGGCTCAGAAGGGAGACAACTATACTACAACTATATCTGCAACATGGCTCTATCACGTATGAAATCTACTAGTGTATAATGAACGTGCGTGTAAACTGCTTTTAGACTAATGTATGAAATCCGTGCCCATCCAACTCTAGTGTAACATATATACATCCTGACGGCATTTGTTGACAGGTCCGATTGTATATACTTTAAACAATACTCTACGGTTCATGTCAAATCGTTCCTGTCTTAGGTTGGTTTAGTTTTTTTTTTACTACCAAATAGGTTTAAGATACTTGTATTACTAACACGTATGGATTCATGATGGTCAAATGAAATATTTTTCTTTTTTACTGTTTACGTGGTAGAGCCATGCTGCAGCTATATTAACTGTATAGTTGTAGCACGAATGGGTCTGCTCGACCGGAGAAGGACCACGCTCTCACAGAATACCAGCGTCAAATAGCAGCTTAAAGCCGCTGTATTTCGTATGGTGAGTGTAGAGAACCGGAGAACCTTTTTAATGGAAAAGAGGCATTCCAACTTAGTCCTCAAGGCTGACAACGCATCTGCATTTTAATTCGCAAACAAGGATAGATGTAGATGTCTATGGGCCACAGCAACCACTTACCATCAGGTGGACTGTGTGCTCGTTTGTCACCCTTTTCCTATAAAAGAATAATACTTACTATTTATTGTCCCATATTTATTTGCTTGCATGCATTGCTTTGAATAGGAGTTGAAGGAAGATGCTGTTGCCCGTCTTATGTTATATTACATTTCCTCTGCCGCCGTTAACAACGCCCACGGGATGATATAGGGTCTCTTACTCTGCTACTAAATAGCATTGTATGATATTATTGCAATTAGTATTGTTTTTCGTATAATTGTGAAAACATTTCTTGGTAACTGGAATGAACATGAACATGAACAAATTACGGCCTCTTAGAGTACCAATGTAAAGGCCTTGTAAAGTAGATACGTAACGCTGCTGAGAATATCGAGAACTGGATACCATTTTACTGCTAACGGGACATTCAACTTAAGCTTTCAGGGGTGACATAAATTATCTGCATTTTACTCGGGGATAGGTGTAGGCATTGAGTTATATGTTCTACGTACTAGAGAAGCTATTCCAAACAAACAATGTGCACTACTCTGTATCCGCGCCTGCGCGGGAAACCGTAGAGTCGCGCATATGCACCTGATATAAACGCGCGAAAATTGTCGTAATAAATAATTGTTTATTTAGATTGTATTGTTAATCGAGTACATTTTTTTTTAATTTTCGTTTATTTTGCATATGTGCTAATTTAATTTTCGTATTATTAGCGTCGCTCCGCACTGCATGAATGCAACGTGACCGGTCTATTACGGTCATTAAACATCGTAGTATTGTTTAGTACTTACGAGGTAAAGCAAAAGAAAATTGCAAAAAGGGATACCTGCGGAATTTCTTTCATCGTTTCTTTTCAGGTCAGTGGAACCTCATTTCGAAATATTGGATACAGCAGGTTTAAAAAATGACATATGACAAACGTAATTAAATTTCTTAAAGATATTTGTTTTTTATATCGAAGAAATAATTCTATTTAATTTCACATGTATATTCCTGATCGTCGCCAACTAAGGAATTTGAAAGTGTATTTAACCCACTTATCATCATAAAAACTTGTTTGTCATCCTTTCTAGCTTAAAATAACATAATAACAAATTAAAAAACTAGGAATATTTTGTACGTTAAAGTATGATCTTAATCTCTGTTTACTCTGAACCTTTAAAAAAGGCATATCCATTCTATTCTTGCACGCACTCACGAAGTTGGCGCGATGTTTTTTCTCGTTTTATATTAAAATCGGGTGAGTAAAGGAAATTGTCAGTCAGATAGGAAATTGCCAGCGCCTTTCAGTAAGGAGTTCGTGCAGTCGTGACCGGACGCCTTAATAGTCTCGGCGAGTCCACTTTTTGATTTCAGAGCAAATCGATTATTGGAGCTTTAATTGAATAAGAATATTATATTATAATTTCTTCTTAATTTCTATGTAATTATAATATAGTAGACAGTATTTTTTCTTAAAACCTTTATAGTAGGTATTAACTTACTTGATTTTACGTTATATGGTAAGGAATTAAACTAATTTTTAACTAAGTTCCAAAAACAGGTGCGTTTTTTATTCGATGCGTATGTTAATTTTATATGTACGGTTGAACTTGCTTAATGATTATTATTTTATTATAGGCTATACTTCAGGTATAAATTTTAAGGAAAAAAAGGGTTGTAGTTATTAATGTTACTAGACAGTACTCTAGCCGTTATCTTAAACTCGTGATAATCCACTTAAAAGTTTTAACTAAATAAATAAATAAAGTAGAACCCGTAAAAACGGTGTTAACGCTTAGTGTACCAAACATCTTTCTTTTTTGCTTTTTGAAAATTTAATTCATTTTACTTCGTTGTATCCGCCCATGGTATTATCTTGGACTACGTTTAACCTTTAATTATTTATTTTGGTTCTACTCAGAAAGAGTTTACTGCATCTTGAAGCCTTGGAGAGGTACGGTTAGGCTTGGATTTAATCGTCGGGACTGTCCCACCATTACATTAGATTACACAGACCACAAACATTCGTAAATACATCGCTTCCTACGAAGTTCGGTAGTCACAAGGCTATTGAAATTTAAAAAAAAAACTAATTTTAATGGTGAAGATCTGGGAGATATCATCTGCTTGAGATATTGTAATCAGTTAAATTACAAAAATATTCTTGCTTTTTAAAGATACTGTTGTCAATAAAAATTATTTTATAAATTAAACAGACCACGGACACTCGTAAAAACACCGGTAAGGAAGCGGTGTTTTTACGACTATGGACGTTTCGCATCGCTATTGAAGTTAAAAAATACTATAATTTTAATAGCGAAGGCGGCTGGGAAATACCATCTGCTTGAAATTTTGTAATCAATTAAGTTAACAAGTGGTAAAGTTAAAAAAAATTGTTCAACCGGCTTCAATATAAATAATTTATTTATAGATTTTACAAAAACCGCTCGATCGATTTCAATAAATTTAAATGGAAGAATTTTCCGAGTTGGTTCAGAGGCATCTTCGAGTTATCGATAAACATGCATAAAAAATATTCCGCCGAATTGAAAACCTCCTCCTATTTTGAAGTCCGTTGAAAACAGAGTCGCATCCTTCATGCGCGGAATTCGTGAAAGCTGCAATAGCATTCTGATAGATTAAATTGTACAATCCTAGGGCACTGGATGCGTGTGCATATGCATGGGCCTGGCGTCATGGGATGCCGAAAATAATTATAATTAATAATATTTTATAGTCATATTTAAAACTAACATAGGTTAAGCTAATTTCTAACATAATTATGGACGGTGTGTGGGTCTCAAACATATTGTTATTATTATTAAATAGATAGAAGATATTGTTTTATAAAGTATCTACCATTGTCTTAACTTAGAAATTAGTTCTTCCACCAAATGTTGAGGGACGTCATAAAACTCCAGGTCTTGTTAATATAATCGCATAAAAAGGCTTTTGTTTACACGCAAGTCGCCTTTCTGTATGGAAAGTAATAAAAAGGTAAAAGTAATTAAAATTTTTGTATTTTGTTTAAATGAAATTAAAGCGCAAAACGAACTTACAGTCACCAACTTTAAAGAAGAAACGCAACAGACGCGTTTTCAGATAAAATGCCTCACATCTTGTAACAATACTGGCTCTCTATACTCTTTAGACTGGAGGACGGAAAAATATATTTATACGTGGTAGAGCCATGCTACAGTTGTATTAGTAGCATAGTTGTAGGATGAATGGGTTGGCTCGACCGGAGAAGGACCATGCTCTCACAAAATAGTAGCTTAAAGCATTAGCTTAATGATGAAGTGTTTCGTATGGTGAGTGTAGAGAACCGGAGACCCTTTCTACTGGAAACGAGGCATTCCATCTTAGTCCTCACAGCTCATAGGTGAAAACGCATCTGCATTTTGATTCGTAATCGAGGAAATATGTCGATGTCTATGGGCCACAGCAACCACTTATCATCAGGTGGACTGTGTGCTCGTTTGTCAACCTATCCTATAAAAAAAAGATAAGGGGGAGCTACCTATCTTATTCAGGAAACGGGTCCTTCGTGAACGAGTCCTTCTATTAAACTGTGATTTATATCGAAATAATACATTCCTAAATTGTAATCTCAGCTGTAACCTAAGCCGTGGTGGCTCTGATGGTTAGCGCTCGCTGTGAATTTTACAGTACGGGAGCAACCCGGGTTCGATCCTCGCCGGCACCAATGAATTAGTTAATTGCACAGAAATCTAAAGTTAATTGCAATTTTAAGTGCTAATTTACCACGTGCTCGGCGGTAAAGGAAAACATCGTGAGGAGACTTGCATGCCTGAGAAATAAGAAAAAAAATATTTCTAAGATATGTGAAGTTCGCCAACATGCATTGGGGTAGTTTTCTTGCCTTAAAACCCTCTCAGAAATGAGGGGAGGCCTGCAGTCCGCAACGAGACATATATAGGCTTTACCACAAGTAGTAAAATTAAAAATTATATACAACCGATTTCAATATAAATAAATGAGAAAATCAGCAAATTAGTCGAAGTTAATTAAATACGCATTATTAAAGGTAACTCAAAACCTACTGGTTAGATCTTGACCAAATTTATATGGGACTACAAAAATCGATTTACCTAGAAAAAAAATACAATCGAATTGAGAACCTCCTCCTTTTTTTGAAGTCGAAGTTTAAAATGTAACGCCTCACCGTCAGCTCTATTGATGGATACGTATAAACTTTGAAACAGTACACAGCATGCCAACAATAAGTAACAGGGTGGTCCTATCCTGCCAGACTTATTGGTCGAAAGGAAGTCCTCACCACCCGTTAAAAGTTGAAACTTTCAAAGGTTTTTTTGCAAATAGTTATTTAATAAAAATAATAAAAAACGGATTTATCAAAACTTCGTTTTTATATTTATCATCTTTTGGACTCGTCATTTATTTCAAATTACTTATTTTCTTCTACAATCTTATTGCTTGAGACAGCTATAGTGTAACCAATGATATTAAACTGCAAAAACTCTCAGAACTTCACTCTTGTCCTCTGTTTTTAAACAGTCGAAAGGAAGGGGGACGATTCACTTAATCTTGGTCGAATATTTATTTTATTTGTAGCGTCATTTTTGCCACAGCTCCCCTTTCTTGGATCGTTTCTGTAGGGTGTCCAGGATCCCGATTGACGATGTCTTAGATCTGGAAAATTAGAGGCAGCTGTTTATTATGTGCATTTATATAATATTATAAAGATATACAGGGTATGTGAGGGTATTATGGCCACCTTAAGCTTTGTCGCTCTATAAAACCAAAACTAGGAGGAGGACAGAGACAAAAAAACTCAAAGTCGTGTACTATAACTAATATATTAAGAAAAAAAATAGCAAACAAGCTCCGGTAATAGTTAAGAACACTTCGAAAAATCAACCTAAAAAAACTAACGACACTACATAGTACTAAAATCTGGATGGTCTGTGACTAAAATATTTACTATAATGTCTACTGTCAAAATGTCGTCGATAAAGTAGAGCCCTTTTGATCCTTTAATATTTGATTGACTGATGAAGAGCTATCGTATCACAAAGCCTGTGCAAAAATGCATACAAGGCTGTGTTTTTGAGTTATAAAAAAGTGACCATATTGACCGAATGAACCATATTACCCTAACGTACTGTAGTTTTCAAAGCATTGATTGGATGATTTTTTTTTACCGCATGTACTAAACACTGATTAAACATTCGATGGCAAAAAATGGGCCACATTGGGAGAACTCATAACCGACGAGCGTGTATGTGTAGATGTATGGATATAAAGGAGGCGGGAGGGGTATGTCGGAATCCATATAGAAATGATCCTGACATGGAATGGAACTCCGTAGTTTCTGCCTACCCCTCTGGGTGACAGGTGTGAGTGTTTATGTTTATATATGTTTATATCCTGTTAAATAGCGAAATAAAAAAAAACGAAATAAAAAAAGTCACTCCATTAGCCGGTGGGAATCGAACTCAGTTTCCTCGCGTACTTTGGAAAAGCAAACGTTTATGGCTAGAGCTACAGGACTCCCTCAGATCGTAAGTTATTTAATTTTTCAACATGATATTTAAAATTAAAAAAAATATTTTTTTTGTTCCGTGTCTACACCCCAGTGCCGGTCCAGCATCCTATCTTTTTGCGAGACTTTCTTCGAATAATTGTATAGATAACGCGGGACAAAGAAACGAACCCCTTCAGCTTGTCAACTCCCCATTGGGTGTGGGGGAGGACATTTTTAGCGTCTTCGTCCCTCTTTGATCAGCGTTCCGACGACGCCGTTTAATTATCCGAAAAAAGTATGCTTGCGATTTATAAAAAATAGAATTAACCTTACCAACTTTATGAAATAGAAAACTTTCGTATACTACTGTATGCTTAAGTAAAACAGTGCTTTAAAATTTATTTAACTTTTTTGTTGTTAAATGTTAATAGGCATAGTGTTTTAGGAGATTCTCTCTGTGGAATAGTTTACCACCGGTGATTTTTCTAGACCGATACGACCTAGGGTTCTTCAAGAAAAGAGCTTACTATTTTCTAAAAAGCCGGCAACGCACCTGCAATTCCCCTGATGTTGCAGTTGTTCATGTGTGGCGGTAGTCACTTAACATCAGGTAAACCGTATGCTCGCTTGCTGCCTTTCCTACGAAAAAAAACGACGGCTTGCACTCCGAGAGTGCCAGCAGAAGTGAAAACTTGAATATTTACGTTGTGCATTTTTGATATTTTGGAATGGTTAGGGAATAATTTTGCACGAATTGCTTTAACTATCGGTATAAAAGTACTATCATTTATGTGGTAGAATACAATATTTATTAATTGCGCTATCGTACACAAACATGACAATTTATATTACATTAAAAAGGTTATATCGCAGAAATCAAGCACAGGCATACATTTTCGCCGCGCCGTTGAAAGAGATACTTCCTCTCCAACGCCGTGCCGGCTGTCTCTCTCCATCTGTCTTACGAATTTTCGATTAGGTCACGTATCCTAACGCAAATTTAACATTTTTACCCGTTACAAAAATGTGTACAACGCCGCTAAAGAAGTTTTCACTTCAAAAAATTTCTACGACGCATTTCAACGTCCCCTGATGCATAAGGAGGGTACACTAATCAACCCACTTAGTAGGCGGGTCGGTGATCATAGAGTATTACACTTAGGTTATGTTTCTTATAACCTGTATTTATTATATACCGTCATTGTAATAGCATATGAAAAGTTCACTTCTGAACATAGGCCTCCCCGTGGAACACCTCACAGTAGATATATTAGTGAGGTGGTTAGCGCAGTTTGAAGACGTATTGGTCACTGCGGTTTTTAATTTTTTAGTTTTAATTATGATAACGCTGCTGCGCATCTCCTGGTTTGTTTTCCACTGCCACTTCTTACGACGCCCACTAGACGATATAGGGTAGAGAATATTGGAGCGCACGGTTTCGGATTTGGTATTTATATTTAATTAAATGGATGTCACATCGTCATTGGTTAAACAAGAGGAAGGGAATAGACAAGGTATAGTAGGCTACATTAATTCGAGAAGAATTTAAAAGAAGTGATGGTGATACTCTATCTGTAACTACTATATAAGTAGCATTGTACTCTTGCTACTACTTTTTATAGCACAAGCACACAATCCACCTGATGGTAAGTGGATGCTGTGGACCCTATTTATCCTCAATTTTGAATCAAAATCCAAATGCGTTGTCACACCTGAGGTCTAAGATTATATTCTAACTCTCATTACGCTGCTATTTTACGCTGATATCCTGTGAGAGCGTGGTCTTGCTCGGTTGAGCTGACTCATCCGTGCTACGACTATGATATAGCTCCAGCGTGGCTCTACCACTTAATAAAAAATTTCTTACTACTCTACGATACAAGTAAAAACAAAAATAAATGAAAAATATATACTCCAGTCCAGGTTACGAAGGTGTTGAACAAACAAGAAATAATTACTCGTATAAATTTTTCCGTGTCTGTTATACAGTTGCTGTGGTATGACGGAATGCGGTTCTGAACGCGACATTGGAACGTGACTGTTACAGATCTATATAGGCACAAACGACCGAAATACACGAGCTCGAGCTCAGGTCTATACTTACTATATCGCAATTGCAAAATAAGAAGTATGGAAATACAAAAGTTCATGTGATATTTTACTTTTTTTATACCAAAAAAATTACTGTTTTAAATATATAATTAGTAGCAAAGTAGCAACTAGCTTAATTGAGATTTTATTTAACATTCCATTTAGTTAGGTTTGTAAGATTAGATGGTGGTATTTAAACAGACTGATTACTAGGTGGAAAAGTATTCTAACACCAAAATGTATTTAATGATGCTTAAAACAGTAAAAAATATATACACACTCCATAAAATATAGATCTTAAAGCTATCAGACTTGTTTGAAATAAATTAAAAAGCTTGTAGCGTAATTCTAATTAAAGATTGTAAACCAACTTCTTCGTGAAGGTATAAAATTACATAAGATGTAAAAGTCACGACCATCACTATCTTGTTTCACGTTTTGTAAGGATTTACATTCTTTATAAACCACTAAAACATACTTGTTTGACATTGAAAATTTCGTAGTCCGTCTTCTACGATGTGCTACGATTTCGTAGCTCCTACGAATGTGTTTTGATTTTAATATATGTATTCTAATATCCTACTTACCTATATATACTTACCTTACTTATTATGGATATTTTATTATAGATATGAATTTTGATTTATTATAAACATTAAAAGATACAGGATAAACAGAAATATTATTTTTAAATGAACTAATAAATGATCATGACTACATTTACGTGACATAACGGCAAAAGTACTGGACCTGTACCTTCGTTATTGATTTTGAGTTTCAAATACTTACTTACCTTAACGAAAGTCGTGCAGGTGCAACTTTTATTTTATTCAATCTGACACGTGTGGGTTACAAAGAGCGGTGGCTATGGTACCGTGTATTTTTGAAGTGGAACTTCTTTATCGACGTAGTGGAGAACTTTAGTATGATACTAAAAAACTAAAACATCACGTTTTCTTATAACGTTGCACCACCGAGGCATCAGGAGAATACTATTATCTAATCTACTTATATAAAATATAAAATAAAAGAAGAATGATATATCGTAAAGAAGTTTAACTTCGTGCGTGTGTACGCGATTACACGCACATTTTTCTATATATATTATTCTTGGCCACTTACATATATCCTAAAGTAATTTCAACATTGTTTTTGTAGGCGCATTAATATCTTATAAGTCCCTTTGCTGATTTGATAAATGTTGATTATGATTGAACAAATATTGGTGCTTATATGTAAGAGCCACAAACTATTTACAGTCCATCTGATGGTAATCAACTGCAACTAACTTCTAATAATAAAGCAAATGCAATTGTAATAAACGGGTTCTCCTGTCCTTCAAACTGGAACATAACAGTAGTACACTGCTAATAAATAACAGAAATAGCCTAATATATAATAACATTACGCCAACCTAAAAAAATAATATATAAATAAACACTCACGCCCGTCACCCAGAGGGGTAGGCAGAGAATACACCACCACAATGTACCCGCTGGCTTGACTTCCATTTGGCACGATCCTGACACACCTTTCTCGCCTTCTCCACATTCATATACCTACGCATACATGCTCGTCGGTAAAGGAAATATAAAACTGAAGAGTCAAATCAACTTATAGTCCACCTGATGGTAGGAGGCTACTGCAGTCTATGGACCCTGCGGCTAACTTTGTACAAAAAGGCTACAGATGCGGTATCACCTTTAAGGACTAAGATGAAATGCCTTACAACCTTTTTTTTATAGAACAAGGCTGATAAACGAGCACACAGTCCACCTGATGGTAAGTGGATGCTATGGCCCATATACATTTACATTTATCCTCGATAACGAATCAAAATGCGGATGCGTTGTCACCCCTGGGGACTAAGATGGAATACCTCGACTTCAATAAAACGGGTTTCCGGTTCTGTACACTCACCATACGAAACACAGCAACAGTAAGCTGCTATTTTACACTGGTATTCTGTGAGAGCGTGGTCCCCTAGTGGAGCCGACCCAGTCTTGCTACAACCACAATATAGCTGTAGCGTGGCTTTACCACGTAAGCCTGTAACTATACTGGCTCTCTATATCCTTCAGACTGGAACACACCGGCAGAAATTGGTAACAGGGTAGCCCACCCACCCCGGATATATAGGCAGAAAATAAGTCCTAACACCTAGGAAAAGGAAGTCCAATCAAAAAAGAAGGGGGTGGAAAAATAGAAAAATTAGGTTTCATAAGTGATAAAGCTATGCTACAGCTATACTATGGTTGTAGCACGAATGGGCAGTCTACCGGGGAAGGCCCACACTCTCACATAATACCAGCGTAAAATAGCAGCTTAATGCTGCTGTGTTTCACATGGAGAGTGTAGATAACCGGAGACCCCTTAACTGGAAACGTGGCATTCCATCTAAAGTTCTCAGGGGTGACAACTCATCTGCATTGGGATTCTTAATCTAAGAGAGATGTGGTGTGTTTATTTACAACTCTTGTGATAGAGATTATTTATAATTTTGGAATATTGAAAAATAAATAGGCACATACATTAGTCATCCATAAATAAATAAACGATGGCGTTTTAAATTAAATTTAAAAGGAAAAAGTATAAAAATATTGAGTATAAAAGCAGAAAATGTACCCGCTGGCTTGCCATTAACATTTAAATAAGATCATTCCTAGTAACCCCCTCCTATAATGAAACTCCGATCACCCTCTTTTTTTACTTGGTCGTGTAAGAAAGAAGCATCTATAAAGAATCGCGTGCAAAGAAAAGGGACGCAAGATGAACCGTCCGTCGAATTTTAATTTTCTTAGTATTTGAATCTTAATTTTTCGCGGGGTGTTCTTCCCTTCTTGTCTCGCCCGTTACCAGAGACGCTGCCTTTCTTTCACCCTTTTTTTTAAAGGGGTGTGGGGTGGCCTTATCTAACTGCCATTGTAGACGGATACCTAAGTATTTTAATTTGTTTCTTGCCAGAGGCCTTCAGTCTGTTTTCTTTTTAATTTGTCTTATTTACAATTTGAGGAAGATGGTAGGCGTTTTGCTAATTGTTCGTATATAGTTTCCATCGTTTTTAGGTTATAACAGATATTTCCACTCAGTGAATTAGATTTTTTCTGTATTTTAATCTAGTACAAAACCACCTTATGGTGGAGGTGGATAGTTAAACGCATTAGCATAGGAAAATACTGTTTATTTACTATATGCGATGGTCATATGCAAGATGTTCACACTTTAGGTTAAGATCTCGGTGTCCATTCTGTCCGAGCCTACAGTCAAATCAGGCGACAAGAAATACATGCAAGGGTGCAATATCCTAATAAGTTGCAGCCACTCAAGTTGTTCGACGGTCGTGCCCTCACGCCGCAAGTTCCGGCAGAGCGAACATTCAAGTTTCATAATAATATTGACCTCCAGACTAAATTTCAGTCACGGCGACCTGTCTCAATGAACACTAGCCGTCTATCTGCGTAGCGTAATTATAGTGCCCGTGCTCAAGTACAAGTGCACTCTCCATTCCTATTCTTTCACAGTCCGATACGACAGTGAACCGTCGCGATTGCACCTACCGCAGGACCTATGACCATGTTATCCGAGGTACGGAGGTGAAATACTGTCAACTTCCTGACTCCGGTTTACTACTGAGAATATCTTGATCGAAAATCGCAATATCTGATTCTGTACCGATCTGTGAATGAAGCAGCCTATGAACTAATCGGCAAATGGCTTTTATATTTTTACAAAGTTAACAGAATTCATAATTTCTTTAATTATATTCTTTACTAGACCTAGTTTAGCCCTAAAGCAAACGGCCACACCTAGTTTCACCAACAGCAATCGGTTGCGCCTCTTTGTGTTCGGCGAGTAACCGCACTTTGGCTTTTTGGCGGGGCATGCGAGTATAGATAGAGGGAGAACGGACATTACTGATAGAGAATATAAGTCACAGAGCTATTTCAATGTACAATTTGTGGTATTTGCGGAGTGAATATCCATCCGTGTAGTGAAAGTGGTATATTTTCCAACAGAACAGTATTCGTTCTTGATCGAGAGAGGATTCTATTCTTTACGCTTACGCAGCTGGTTACGGGAGCTACTTTTCCAAAATTAAAATCGTTTTTAATTGTAACGGTTAAAATCTTTTTTAATTGTTAATTTATTTTGTAATTTTTATGTTTACGTGGTAGAGCCACGCTGCAGCTGTATTATAGTTGTGGCACGAATGGGTCGGCTCGACCGGTACAGGACCACGCTCTCAAAGAATACCAGTGTAATGCTGTTGTGTTTCGAATGGTAAGTGTAGAGAATCAGATACCCGTTTTATTGGAATCGTGGCATTCCATCTTGGTCCTCAGTGGTGACACCGCATTTGAATTTTGATTCTTAATTGAGAATAAAAATGTGGATGTCTATGGGTCACAACATCCACTTATCATTAAGTGGACTCTGTGCTCGTTCGTCATCCAATGCTATTAAAAAGAAATTAAGTAAGAAAAACTGACTTTATTTTCTTAATTTACTTTCACGGCTTACACCTTTATTAAAAAAATAAGAAAACCTCACTTATTTACTTAAAGTGGTCGGGGTCTGTGGTCTGTTTGGAATTTTTTTTTGTTGAGTAGAAACCAGTATATTGACAGGCTCTGGGGTAGGGATGTCGATTATTTACGAAAAAGATCGATTTTGTAATGGATCCGAATCGAAATTTGATGAATCGTTTCTCAAAAAAACGATGTCTAAAAGATCGATTTCTCAAAAATCGATAGTTTAGTTACTTATGAAAATGGAATAAGATTCGATATCGATTTTCTAGGGTGAAATGTCGATTCACTGGATCGATTCAGTACTATAGATCGATTAAAAGAATCGATCTGTGGTAGCTTTGATTGAATTTGACAACAAATATCCATGAACCGCAGTAGCCACTTCAAGTTAACTGTAAGTAAAGTTTGTTTTTCACTTCAGTATTATATAAAAAAAATTAGGAAGCCATTCTGATTAAAACTACTTTTACGGATTTTTTCAAGTTTAATTTATATGACTTTTAATTCCCGACATTTCAGAAGCTTTTCAGCACCTATGGACACGAGGGACTGAGGTGACTGATGCGAAAGAACATCGATTCCTACCAAGGATGATACGTGAGGCTATTGAAATTAAAAAACACTCTAATTTCAATAGTTAACGAGACTGGGTATTACCACCTGCTTGGTATCCCGTAATTAATAAAATTAAAACTAAGCCCAAGCATACCACTGCAAAACTTCAAGACATAGGAAGTTCGTTTTGCATAGATCGGACCATAAACGATAATTAAAAAGCTGAAGGTACTCCGGGTCAACACCGACATCGGGACGTCAGTCACCCCAGCGACCATGCTTGCTGGAGAGCACCCGAAACGTCGGTAATTAAAAATCATATAAATTAAAAAAAATCCGTAAAAGTAGTTTTAATCAACGTGTAGTGTTTGCGTAAATATAAGAAATCAGTTGGAAGCCACTCTCTTAAAGTATATATTTTTCTATAAATAACTGAAAATGTAACATCTTGCAAATTAATTAATACTGATTGCTTAATCTACGTCCAGTTTACCGATGTAGGTATAACTGAAGGCGGGCGAAGCTTAAATTGTCTTAATTTTTCATCTCGGCGACCGGCCCTCTCCCCCGCCTCGCCCCGTCGCGATCTCGCTCATAATTGTTTTTAATTTAAGGACGGAATGAGAAACGGTACTTGTGTTGCTACAAGAAAAATTATTCTCGTTTCGAGTTATAATTCCTTGTTGCAATATGAAAAAGCTTTATATTTTTGTAGTTGTTATGAAGAAACACGAAATTTTTTGTCATCGCAAAGTAAAGTAAATTTACAGTATGTATGTATGTATGTATGCAGCTTATATACGTCCTACTATCCTGGGCGTATATAAGCTGTTCTCTTTGGCACATGCCTTCTCTCAATACTAAGGTTCTGTGGCAAGGAAGTGTTCACCACGATGCCCCAGCGTGTGTTGGCGGTCTTTACATGTCTTTGAACTTTTTTTATTACTCAAACATTCAAGTTTCCTCACGACGTTTTCCTTCACCACCAAACGCATGGGTAAACCAGCACATAAACTTGTAACTAAGAATTTCATCTAAAGTCTGAACTACCACGGCTCACTTTTTAATTGGAATAATCACAATTTCGAAAACCAGCGTAAAATAGTAGTTTAGTGCTGCTGTGTTTCTTATGGTGAGTGTAGAGAACCGAAGACCGAAAACTTTTACTGGAAACGGGGCATTTCATCTTAGTCCTCAGGGGTGACAACGCATTTGCATTTTGATACTTGATTGAGGATGGATTTGGATTTCTGTGGGCCACAACATTCACTTACCCTCAGGTGGACTGTGTGCTCGTTTGTAACCCTTACTCTGTTAAAAAGAGCCTGTTGGGAAGTTCTGTAACTCATTTTGTGAGACTGATTATTATTATTATTTTTATTAAATAAGTTTGAAACATTTGTCTTTGTATTTGACCGTTAATAATAGCAAAAATACATGCGGAGTTTCTTTCGTATTTTTTCGCTTGTTAGACTAATCTCATTTTGATACTATCAGTATCAAAATGAGATTAGTCTAACAAGCGAAAAAATACGAAAGAACTTGACCAGGAAATACTAGGAAAGAAAAATCTTATACCTTCTATTCCTTGGTGGTATAACCAAGTTTACGCTAGACATAAAATATCTGGACGGAAGACGGACGACAGCGTCTGGAGCTGCGATCGTCAATCTACCTGCCAAGCTTGACTACAAAGGTAAGTCCCCGCAGCAACGGGAGAGGCCTGTGTCCAGTAGTGTAATTTAGCGGGCCAATGTAGAAGAAGAAGACTGGGAAAGAGTAGACTTTAATATGACATTTCGAAGAATAATTATATTTCATTTCTAGTTAGAATACAATACAATACAATCGTCTTTATTGTACACCAACGAAACATAAATATAACAAATAATGAACAAA
>DWHP01001862.1:0-15306 GCA_018247895.1 Parnassius honrathi | reverse complement strand
TAATCGGCGGCATTTTATTACCTGGACCTAAATGTGGACGACGTTGTTTCCAGGGTGCAATTTTACGACTACAACCGAGGCGTCGTCTTATGTTAAGAGGGCATAGGCCTCCCCTCGACGCCGCCACCGCCACAGCCAGCTGCCCACGGCGCTCCCCGTGAACAGTCCAACCCCCCGGCCCTGCTCGACCACCTCGCGGCCTCATAGGGGAGTACCCGATCCTGCCAGGGAAGCCAGACGGGCATTTATTTTTAAAATTATCGGAACCACGCCCACGACCTTTTCTTTTACCAATATATATTTTTTGACTGGTCGTTGCCTTTATATTAAACCCCACCCGCCACAATACTTCGTCTCTTTTGTGATGACGATCACGTAATTTTATGCGTTACCGTTCAACATCATTTTAATAAAGTTACGTTATACGTAAACTACCATGCCTTTAACTTTCCTCCTATATCTCAACTAACAAAACCTCTAAATATATTGATATTCTCGCTACAACAAAACTGAGATGGTGGACAGCAGCATCTTTTTCAAGATAACATCAAAACTTTAACAAAAATGCTGTTGCCAACCATAGGTTGGTTATTGTAAAAGGCCTATGTGCAGCAATGTGCTTGTAAAAGTCTGAAATGATTGCAACACAGGCTAAGGAATGTACGAAAAGGAATTGTCTACAATTGTAATATAAATAGGTAACAATTTATCGTGATAAATGATTGTAAGTGGCAAGTCTTTAGTAAATATTGACACTGTTCTGACTTTATGTGACAAATATGTACATGCTCTTGTACTCACGAGATAATCAAGTTTTGGTGAGACGTATTATGCGTGAATAAGATTAATTAACCACCTGAAAACATCATAGTATAAGCTTGAAAATGAGTATTACACGATATTAAATTAACAGTTTTATAGATAAATCAGTTTACATAATAGAAATTCCAGATCGCACAATCAAAACAATTATACATGAAACAAGTATTTCAGGTACTTTATCGGTTGTATCGTTATCAATTTCACACAAAGTTGGCATTTCGGATACAATACCTGAAATTCTAGTGAACGCATTTCAGCAAAAATATCTGTTATGTTATACAAGCTTTGTGTTAAATTGAAATAAACAAAAGGTAATACAGTAACAGGACAACGTTAAGAAGATGGCAAACAGACACAGCTTGGAATGTAATCAATCACAAAGTACACAATTACACATCTGGCTACACCACATCATCAATCAAAGTAGAGGGATTTAAAAAGAAATAAAAGTAGCACGGACATTATTGTTATTTGTAATTTACATATTTCTTGATTCGTCTCTTTTTTTATCCGGCGCCATCTTATGGAACCACATCCTCAAAGTACTGCTATGAAATTCCAGCGTAGCTAGGACTAAGAACTCTTAGCATGTGGCAATAACTGTGAACTCTGACCTTCATTACGCGTCCTCTTTCGTCTACAAAAAAGTATGGTCCAATAATTCCGGCTGCATTTCGTTAAACGTCGCCCTTTGATGATTGACCATCTAACCATTCCAAATCTTTTAACGTTATACCTTTAATGATTTGTCCGATGATTTATTCGCCATAGCACTTTGTGCCTAATTTATACAATAAATAAAAATATACGCAGTTTTTGGATGGCCCTGGGGACGCCCCAGCCGCATCTTAACCTATTATCCTTGATATTAATAGATAGGTGCTTTCTTATTTTTAATATATTTAGAAATGATTGAGTTGTTATATTATATACGTATAACAATTTAGATTCTTGTTAAAAATGGTAAACCACCTAATTTACTCTACATATTTATGTCAGTATGCCAAGATAAATAACAAGGTTCTCCGCAAGGTTATAAATAATTTACGCATTTTATTATACCGCTCTTACCTAGGGATGCCACCTAATTTGAAAGCATTTTTAAATAATCAAGTAACTGTAAATAAAGCTACACACAATATTATCACTTCTAAGGACCCTTTCTCTTTTTACTGATATAATCCAAGGTTCAATGTGTCATGGCCCACAGCTGTTCCACCACACAGAAACATTGAATCCCCTTTTGGCCAACACCTTTATTATCATCATCAGCATCATCGCTACCCAAGAATTCCACAAAACATCTTTATAAGACAACTTTTCTATAAACCAAACAAGGACAGATCAAGTCTTGTTAGAATACATTAGGGTAATCTTCATCAGGCACTCGCGTACTCAATCAACGAAGTACCTTTTGACTACTTCGTTGATTGAGTGGTTGTCTAGCGCAACTGCTAATCATGAGGTCCCAAGTTCCAGTCCCGGGTCGGGCTATAAAATCAGTTACGAAATTCTCACGTAAAGTCGTTGGTCCTGTGCCTGATCACCGATCGTACTGGATAACCGTCCCATCGAGCAATGAGAGTATAGGAATATAGAGTGCACCTGTGCTTGAGTCTACACTCGTGCGTCGTCGTAATCTTGCCCTGCGCAGTTGGCTACAGGCAGGGCATTATTATAAGTATATTAACGTATTGTAGAAAGATAATGTTATATATGAGTACAAAATTTACATATATATTTTTTACAAAAAAATATATATGTAAATGAAAACTGTTATTATTACAATACGCTGGATAAACATTAAATAAATCGCAATAGGTACTCTATAAAGAGTTTGACAACCTTATTTTGAATATCAATGAAAGTGAATTTGAAGCAGAATTTAACATTTATAATCAATATAATCATACAAAATTAGAAGACCAGATTTTTAATATTAGTACTAACCAGCTATATCCAGCTTGCGTCGCAATTCTTTTGATCGAAAGATGGTATAGGAGGCGCATAGTAAACAAATGTTAAAATTAAAGATTTTGTAACGCCGACTTCAATTAAATATATTTTTTTATAGGAGAAGGGTGACAAACGAGCACACAGTCCACCTGATGTAAGTGGTTGCTGTGGCCCATACACATCTACGTCTATCCTCAATTACGAATCAAAATGCAAATGCGTTGTCATCCGTTAGTACTAAGATGGAATGCCTCCTTTCTACTAAAAAGATCTCCGGTTCTCTACACTCAACATACGAAACACAGCAGAGTTAAGCAATTATTTTATGCTGGTATTCTGTGAGAGCGTGGTCCTTCCACGGTCGAGCCGACCCATTCGTGCTACAACTATACTACTAATATAGCTGCAGTGTGGCTCTAACACTTAAAAAAACATAACATGAACAAATGAGAACAACATCAAAGTATTCAAAGTCAATTAAATACTCATTATTAAGGATATATTAACTACTGGTCAGATCTTGGTCAAATTTATATTTGACCACACGAGAAGCACCAGCCATCAAATAAAAAAAATTACCAAAATCGGTTCAAACAGAGAAAGTACCGAGGTAACACACGTAATGTAACATAATTGAATACCTCCTTCTTTTTGAATTTTTGAAGTCGGTTAACAAACGAGCAAATATTCAATTGTTTAGGAGAAAATATCGTAGACTTGCGCCTTTGAGTATTTGTGCCCAACAACGTGTGCGTGACGTAATCAACAGGTGTCACCCACAATATTTTAAAGTCATGTGAAAAACAAGCTATTCATTGAGAGCAGAACCGATCAGAATTTTAACGGTTTACATTACAATAGTATATTTTACAAACAATTAAACATATTACGAGTATATCTATCAGTAACTGAAGCATGTTCTGTGAAAAACTAAAAAACAGTAGATGTCAAAATTTAGCTTGATCGGAGCATAGCACACTCCAGTAGACCAGCCCCCACAGGCAGTACCTGTTCACAAGTATGACATATTATGTAACAGACATCCGTTACAGTCTATCAAAAGTACAGTACTGAACATAGGTCACGCCATAGATTGTCATATAGGGGAGATATTTACTGTACTATACGCCGATAGTGCCCAAGTGTACGCACTAGCACTTGCACTCCCATTTCCTCACTCTCATAGTCCGAATGGACGGTAATTCGACACGAACGGGAAGAGATCAGGCACACGAAGCAAAGACTTTATGTGCCTTCTGAGGCATAGCGCGAGACACCGCCAACTTCCTGAATCCGGGCAGCTACTGAGAATTTATTGACATAAAAACAACATGACTGATTTTTTGGCCCGCCCCGGAATTCAAACCTGAGATTTCACTATCAGCAGTTGCGTTTACGACCACTAGACTAACTAGGCAGTCAATAAAGAGGATATTTTCCAAAATTACCACGCTGCGCAGACGGGTTCATTTTAGTTGTTATTAGGAAGCAATTAGGAAGACGATGTCCATTTTCTGGTTACCCTCAGTCGCTTCTTACTAACCCATTGGACAATATATTCTTGCACTGCCACTACACGGTACAACAGCCTTCGGGCCCTCGGCTTTTTCTTCGGCTTCTTTCTCGCTTCGGCTTTTGAATGGGTAAGCTGTGTCACTTACGATCACAATACACATTACGCAACAGGATGACGTAAACTTAAAATGGGAAATAACCGTAATAAAAACAAGAAGCGACTGGGTTGGCGTAAAGAAACAGGCATAAATATGATAAACCTAATGAAATAAGTATCTAACGACCTATCTACATACTTACAGTATTAGTGATTACAAACATATCGGTACACATAGCATACGAAGCGCGGAGAAGTGGGGGCGAAATTAGAATTTGAGCTGAGTTACTATAACCATATAAATATATAAAGTAAGAAACATTATTTTATAGAAGTACCTTCAGGTGACAAATGAGCAAACATTAAACCTGATTGTGAATAGATGTTGACCCTCAAATAATCCAAATTCAGATGCATCATCACGCTTTAGGACTAAGATGGAATGCCTCGTTAACAGTAAAGTTTCAGCGGTTCTTTACACTAACCATACGAAAGAAAGCAATATTGTATAATGCCATTTCATGCGGAAATTCTGTGCAAGTATAATTCCCTACAGGTTAAACAGACTCACTCATGCTACAGCCATAATACCCTGCAACGTGGCTCTCCTTTTTTTTAAATTAAATTTAAGTGACAAATGAACTTGAAGCCCACCGGATGGTAAGTGGCTACTTCAAATAAAGAAAACTATTTGGAGCTTTATTTGCTTTGTCATTTTTAAGGAATAGGTTAGAACTTCTTTATAATATGTAATTATACTGGTTCTCTGCACTCAGAACTCAGGAAAACAGAAGAAGCGATTGCTGATCGGCGATAGAAATAAATGCTTTATTATGTACGAAAACGTTGAAACATCTTCACAGTTCTTCTCATTTAAGTTATACGTGTTACCATTACCTACAGCCTATCAAAGTCTACTGCTGAACATAGGTCTCCCCCATAGATTGCCACATAGGAGGGATTTTTATCATAGTAGCCACGCTTGACAATCGCAGTCTTATTTTTATTTTTCAGTTATTTTTAGAAAGATGCTGCTACCCATCTTGTTTATTTTCCTCTATCGCTTCCTACGACACCTACGGGACAGTATGGGGTAGTGGATACACGAGTAGATTACCAATGAATAGTGGTGTGATCTTGTAAGAACCCAATGTCTTTTTAAAATTAAAAAAAAAACTAATTAAATAAGAAGTAAATAATAAATTTACACCAGGCAAAATGTACAGTTAATGAATAAGGGTGTCAAATGAGCACACACTCCACCTGATGGTAAGGTTATGCACACACATTTACCCTCGGTTAAGAATAAAAATGCAGATGCGTTAACATTCCTGAGGACTAAAAAATGCCTCGCTCTCATCTCATATTCAGCCAATTTTTGCCATATTCAGCTACGCTTGGCAAGTGGATTGGCATCCGCAGTTTTTTATTTTTAATCGTTATTTGAGAAGATACTGATGCCCATATTCCGATTTGTTGCTTCTTACAATACCCGCGTGGCGATACGGGTTATAATCACTGACCTCTATATATACAAGTACGCTGGACTGGCTATACACCGTGACATGATGAGGCGATTTGATTTGCGCCGTTTTGGCGCTGACAGCAGAAGTGCACGTCCACGGAACTAATAACGACAGATAAGGGATAAGACAGTGTGAAAAAATATATCGATAAACATTTTATACCCCACCTATACCTAAATAAATGGAATGGGCTCTACCCGTAACGTCCATTCTATTTATGTATCATATTAATATAATGCCATTATTTTTCATCATCATTAAAACCCTTCACAAGTCCACTGCTGAACATAGGCCTCCCCCAAGGATTGCCACAAGGCACGGTCCTGAGCCAAAAGTTATCGATTGGCGCATCGCCAATCGCCATAACAACACTCCTCTTCCCTTACGATTCCACCTCGACTACAGCGGTATAGGTTGTGGAATCTCCTCTAGCCGCAGCCCACTAACACATATCCAACGTGGCTCGAAATCATCAGGTGACCTTTCGACACTTGGCTATGGCCCTTGAGTTTGGGGGAAAATGAGAAAAGAAGAAATAAAAAAAAATCATTCGAAATAATAATTTTCAAATTGGCACAGACATTTTGTATGGTATAGCCAATCCAGCGTACTTGTATAAATTGAGGTCTGTGGGTATAATGAACATTATTCTGAAACAGCCACTACACTTACGAATCGAATGATATCAGACTCTGATGTGTTAGATCCGTAAACGTTTGACTAAAAATATTTTCCTCGTTACTAAAACAGTAAAAGTTACAAACGCTCTATATTCAGACTGTTGGTCACATGCCTTCTATTATTTAACGGCTTGATGTCGATGACGCAGTGGTCGAGCGTTTCCTGCGAAGCTACGTGGCCGCCGGTTCGAATAGCACACGGTATAAATGTTTGTATAGGATACAAAATAAATAATAGTATGAAGTGTTAAATGTTAAACGTCTCCATGACACAGAATAATTTTGACGAATTAAACACATGTTCTTGAAATATTTTATTCCAGAGACTACAGGCTTAAGCAATTAAAACTGCGGTTAACTGTGAAATTTACCTAGCTGAGCTATCACCACTTTGAAATTAAAAATTATACTGCCGTTTTCCAACCGACTTCAAAAAAGGAGGAGGTTATCGATTCGATTTATTGAATTTGTTTTAAAGGTGTTATTACCTCAGAACTTTTTTTCTGGGCGAGCCGATTTTGATGAATCTTTATTTAAAAGCTGGTGATTCATAAGTGGTCCCACATAAATTTGATCAAGATATGACCAGTACTTTTTGAGATATTCTTAATAATGCGTATTTAAATGACTTGGACTACTTTGACGATGTTCTCATAATATTGACATTGAAGTCGGTTGTAAAAACTTTTACCACTTGTTACAAATAAAAAACATCAGACGCAAATATCTTTAACACAGATCGACTGATTTCTTGAAATTGTAAGCACATCGATTTAAGAGCTGGCGCGTCGGTGTAAATCATCGGTGTTTGACCTTAGGGAACTAATTGTTTCAATAAAGCGGGAAAAAGCCGCTGGAGCGCTGAGTGACTGAACAAATGCATTCCTCGCTTGTTAGCATGCAAAGCATCCGTTTGGTGCATTTGTTTAATTACGGGTATGTGAAAGGAATCATATTTTTGTATTAAATAAAGATTAATTCATTTACCACTGGGTCGGAAAAGAACTCTGTTCTAAGAAGAACCAGCAAGAAACCCAGGAAAAAAGGTTAAAGCGTTGCGTTTTATTTGTAATTGCCATTTTTTATTAATTTTATGTAAAAAATCCCTTTGACATCACACCGGTCCACGGAAAGTTTTAAAAAAAGGACACGCATGCACCTTTGTGTAATGTGGAATATCTGACAGACTAGTAAAATCTCTCTTATCCTTCTAAGACGGAATACAGCAGTGAGTACACTGTAGTATTAGCAAAGATTGGTTAGAGAGTTGATAATAATCGAAGTTCCGATGCGGTGTCGATTTTTTGCCGGTGCAGTCGACACATTTGCGCTGGACTCATACGAGTTGGCTGCGGGCACGAAATTAGCGACGGTCGAGCGATGGTGGTAGCGGGGCGGAGCGATGCGTCAACGTCGTAAACAAAAGCACGCACACGAATCGAGCGAGGGTAGTGGGTGGTGGGGTGGGGGTGAAGGCAACAGGGACATACTATTTTAATTTCACTGCCTGCTTGAGTTGATAACGATTTTCAACTGTAACATATTCGAAATTGCATCTAAATTATTATCAAATATGACTAAAGTAAAAACTCATTCTCATTCCCTTATAGTTATAAAATTTCTTTGAATGACGCCTTAGTTTATATATAATAAAGGGTAAAAATTCATCCAAACTACTTCTCTCTTGATTTATTAAATGAACACTATCTCTAGATGAGACTAGGCATCAATAGTTCTCTTCGAATTAAACTGCTGTTAATCACAACACTACTCAGGCTGATTGGCCGAGCGCTGTTTCGTGCCCACGCGGGATACCGCAATTGAATCGCCCCTCGCCACGCCGCGCCGCCCCGCTACCACTATCGCTCGACCGTCGCTAACTTCGTGCCCGCAGCCTTATTGACTAAATACTTAGTTCAGGATCAAGTCGTCACGAAGATTTATTCATAATGTTATAGTAAAAAACCAGTAACCTACTAGTCTATGTAATGGTTACTTCGACTCGTGGACACTTACAACAAAAATCAAACACACAAAAGACTTATGAAGTCTTTTCTCCTTCAACACTACTGCGCTTATATTTGCCAAGTGGTGGAACTTCTTTTCTAACTAGAAGTCTTGGTAGCTACGATATTCTTACCTACTCCCACCTATTGATGTCAACAAAGTTAGCGAATAGGCCTTCAGATCTTTTCTTGTTTTAGGAGAAAGAAAAAAAGATACCTCCACACTAGTATTTTCTGCTGTATCGTAAGAGGGGAGGGAGATAGTTTACATACATAAATTTTACAAGAACAAACATCAACACCCGGAACAATTCTTTGTCGGCCGTACAGTTATTTTTACCGTGCTGGATTCGAACCGTCCGTCGTGCCGTGCTAAACCACTGCGTCACGGAGCGGTCAACTATAGACTATACATAGATTATAGGAATTTTTGTTTGTCTTTTTCAAGAATTATAAATATATCAAAATCAAAGTTTTATTTATAGGTTCATTTATCGATATATCGAAAATCCGATATTTAAAAAAAATATAATCCTAGTTTGGACTGATCAGTTGGAATGATCGGTTGAACTGACCGTGTGTGGCGTCCATTACAAACTTAATCTATAACTACTATATTTAATGGATCACGATATTGTTTAAAACTCAGTGAATTTATCATTTGTTTATAAGCTGGAGCGCATCATTGGGTAAAAATCGAATTACGATTTTAGTATGCGACTATTTTAAGAACATTGCAACCGAGTGAAAAACCCTCACCGAAGTTTACCTCGGTGCAATATATGCGTACATCTCTCGTTTATACGACGTAAACACAAGCCACTACCGGCAACACTAATTATAGAAGAGGCGCTTCTGAGGAACCGAAGAATGTTAAGCCGACACCTGTACTCGATTGGAGTTCCGTGAACTCGACGCCAAATAAGGAGTATAATTTAAAAAAATAAAATTAAAACCCTTAAAACGTGAAATTAAAAGGTTTACAATGTCATTTAGATTTGTTTGAAATGTCTCTAGTATAATTAAGCAGCTCTGGTATTGAATAAAAGTAACTAGCGAACCGCGTTCGTCTGGTAGGATCTATTATTGTGGCGGTATTCTGATTTAAGACAAAAGCTTTTTGATAAAAAAAGTTTTTAGAAAGAAACACCAAGTATTTAGGATACAGCAGATACAGGATACAGCCTAGATACTCCTGGTATTGTTTTCTATCTGTTTGTGAACTTTCACTGCAATAGGTTCAGTCATTGCGAAGATTAGCCTGGCCTGACAGCCATAACGGCAGACAAATTTTACAGGCATACAATTTTTATTTATAGGATAAGGATGACAAACGAGTACACAGTCCACCTGATGGTAAGTAGATGCTGTGACCCATAGACATCCACATTTAGCCTCGATTAAGAACCAAAATGCAGATAGTTGCGTTGTCACCCCTGAAGACTAAGATGGAATGCCTCGATTTCAGGGAAACGCGTCTCCGGTTCTCTACACTCACCATACGAAACACAGCAGCACTAAGCTGCTATTTTACGCTGGTATTCTGTGAGGGCGTGGTCCGTCCCACCGGTCGAGCCGACCCATTCGTGCTATAACCATAATATAGCTGCAACTTGGCTCTACCACGAATAAAAACCACCACAAATAACTACTCCAGCTTGTTTTGATATTATAGACAGACACTTCAATTATATTTACTTGCATATAGGTGTATGATTTTCTTTTTGTAAAAAAGAAACAATTTGTTCTACTTTCGTTCATTCATCAAGTCAACACTTTTACCTCCACTAAAATTCGAGGTCTATCGTTGCCAACCTAGCATCACATAATATTATAGTCCGCTTGTTGTTTTCTCGTAGACATTAATTTATTAAAAAATACTGCCTTTTTAATATATTAAAACAAAACTAATTGTTATTATTACGAGTATTATTACATTAACACTCTAGCAGCTAAAAGCTGAAGAGTGTGCATCTTAATGTTTGAACATTTTATCCTATCTATTATTGAAGGTTTCAATGTAGAAGCATCAATCACATTTTGTAGTAGCTTACTCCAATCAGTGACAATACGATTTGAAGTAAATTTTTTATGGGATCCGATAGGCATCCCTATGGCATATTTAAATTTGATGCCCTCTCAAATGTTTGTTGCTATTCAGTAAGTATAAATTTTGCAAATAGGCCATATCGTCACACCTTTTGTTATATATATATATATACACCTCAGCATACGAAAGAAAGCAGAATTAAGCTACTATTTTACGCTGATATTCTGTAAGAGCGTGGCACTATTACGGTTAAGCAGATCCATTCGTGCTATAATGATAATATAGCTGCAGCATAGCTCTATCATGTTGAAAGTCAGTATTTTGTATATTTCAAACAGACTACCTCTCTGTCTGCGGCACTCCAGTGTTGTTAGGTGAAGATTAATGGTTCGCTGCTCATATACCAACCACGTTTTGCAGTTGTTTTACCACTTTTGTGGGTTTAGAACCTCTGAACATTTTCTAGTAGTATTATATCTTATGAAAGTTCGGGTCCCATATCATATAAGCAAACTTACGTAGGATGGATCGTTTCCTGTTTCAAATTAGCGCACAGAGGAATGTTGTTTTCGTTGAACTATATTTACGTAATAATAATGCCTCAATGGTTGTTTTGAGGCTTATATTACTTAGTAGTTTATTCAAACTAATTTAGTAATAACTAATGATGACGTCCCGTGGCGGCCGTCTTTGATCAGTCACCTGAGCTGCTCTTTATTATTTCAAGTAGTATAAACATAATAATGTACTTAATGGTAAGATACTAATACCCTTTTTACACACGCACACACACACAATTCTTCCGTATAGAACGGCGGCCGTCTACACGTGTGTAGTTCTACACCATAGAATATTATACGTATTATAGTATTCTATGTTCAACACGGTTTCTTCTGCATGTGCTACCAGAGTGTTCAGTTGAATATAAGTATTCATAGGTATTTCATCTTATGGTAAGTGGATACTGTGGCCCACGGGCATCTACATCTATCCTCGATTAAGAATCAAAAATTCGATGCGTTATCACCCCTGAGGACTGCCTCTTTTCTTGTAAGAAGGGTCTCCGGTTTTCTAAGCTCACCATACAAAATACAGCAGTTTATATATTATTTCAAGCTGATATTCTGTAAGAGCGTAATCCTTACCCGGCTGAGGCAACCTATTCGTGTTAAAAGCTTAATATAGCTTAACATAGCATTTTGTTAATATAGCACTTTTAATAAGTTATACTTGTAATCTATACTGAGTGAAAATATTCTGTTCCATTGTTCCACGTTGTCTTACAGTTCTATTAATACTGCGGTGATTTTTTATGCCGGTTTTCTACACTCATCATACAAAACACAACAGCATTAAGCTGCTATTTTACGCTGGCATTCCATGAGCGCGTGATTTTTCCTTGGTCGAGCCGACCCCATTCGTGCTACAACCATAATATAGTTTCGACGTCGCTTTACCACGTTGAAAATCAGTATTTTGTATATTTAAATCAGACTACCTTACTGTCTGTCTGTCTAGCTTTTTCAGTCGCTTCTCATATATTTCTGTCATGTCTTGCAGTTTTTGGTACGTTTGAATAAAAACTAATAAAGGTCTTATTTTTAAAGACTCAGTAGACAAAAAAGAAAAGGATAGGCTCGGTAACATTGAACTTATAATATTTTGGTTTTTATAGCGTACAATTTAAGGCATTTTTCGTACAACACAGAAGAAATTCATAGATTTTTTTCAAATAAATAAAGCATTTTATTAACTTGGTTATATTATAAAGCTGGTTGATAGTTTTCATTCATATTACTTAGCTTCCATCGTGTCTAGAGCATCAAATCATTTTTAAGCTTAGATATATTTTGTAGTTTCCCGCGTATTATTCTATCATGGTGGTCTGCGTTAAAACAAAGTGAAAATACATTAATACTGTATTTTGTGTCTAAAAACCGACAGTTTAAAGTTTTATAAACAGGAATAAATGTAACGCTGATAGATTTATGATTTGGACAATGAGTAAGTTTTGAACAGCGCAGCGTAGATTTTAGATGTAATACACATTGCGGTACTACTACGTATAGAGAAGACAAGGAAAACGCCCTGCATGATTTTGCGTCACGCTTTGCGGTACACTGTACCGCAACTGTATAGTGAGTGTCCAATGCTCGCACAGACAAGTCGTGTTCGCTTCTCATAAATAATAACTTTAAAATGCCTGGTTGTGTTCTCAAAGACTGCAGTAAACACTCCAGAACACCAAAAAAAGTGATGGTTTAACATTTCATCTGTAAGTAGACATTAAAACATTTAAAACTCTTTGGTTTAAAATTTTTCGTGTTGTTACAATGCTCACAAGAATCGGCCAAAATGTAAAATTTATGGGAGCGACTTGTTGTACAATACGTTAAACGATACGCGTAATCGCAGTGAAATTCCTGGTGTTTATGACGTTTGGTCGCGAGAAACTAATCCCTAATGCAAACTAGCGCTGCAAAAAAAAATTTTATAGTTTGGTTAGACGACGTAACTATTATTTTAGCGCTGCAGCCAACTTTAGTTCTAACTCTCACCAAAATAAAGCAAACTTTTGGTTCGGGGTGTCTTTTCTATACGCTAGTAACATATTCGATGGTAGTACATGGATAAAGCCGCTCGATGAATATTTTCTTAAGAGAATGTATTATTTTTATTTATCTTTAGCCATTTTCCGGACAAATTTAACTTTAACATTACTTAAAACAAACTCGGATGCCGTGCAATCTCGTGTCATTGACCTTTCTCTACGTAGCAATACGTACATACAGAAGCAGGTAATTCGTATTCTCTCAGCATCCGATACAATTGCTGTGCTCTACAATCTGAGGAGAGTTTTAAATAAGAAGTAATGTCAACTGTATTGAAAGTAAAAATCCAATACAATATTTATTACAGATAGAGACTATTTGACATAGTTGGCACCTTCGGTCAGCGGATTTGCAACAGGCTTTTGTTATTTTTATTCAGCTGTTATCAAGACGATTTCACCTATAAGTTCAGTTTCTCTCTGTCGCATCTTACGACACCGACACCCGTGGCGTGATGTTGGGGTAGTGAATATTCTTACGCCGCATTTCAAGCTAAGGTGATACCTGTTAAATCTTTTTCTCTATGTTGCTTTTTATTTTCAGTCCAAAAAGAGTGAAATGTCTTTACCATGTAGGTGTAAAATATTCAATCTTTCTTGGATATGACAGTTATTATACTCATTGGTCAATTATATGTGCGTTTTAGAATTGAAATGTAGTCCGCGTTTTATTATACACGTAGATATGGAGACGCGACGTCAACGCGTGCGTTATCCGGAATGTAGCGGGTATAGGGTTGCCGAATTGCTTTATAATTTGAATTTATTATAAACTAGCTGTAGAAGGAATAAATGCGGAAATCTCGTATAAAATTTGGAAGAGTTATATTGTTTAATGAGAATTCATCTAAATTGAATGGTATATGACTTCCAAATAAATTTGCCATCTACGGTAATTTAACTGTACTATGCCTATAACCTTTGCGCAAGTGCAAGTAATAATTTGACAAAGTTTTAGCGTAGTCTGATGAACGGTATGACAGCTATTAAAATACGAACAAATAAATATACATTTTTATATATTAGTTTAGATATTCTATGACAATTTCATTTTAGAAGCGACAGTAGCCTAATCAAGTTCAAGTTCTTTCAAGTCGCTTATACTTTTTATCAAAGTTAGAATTTTTTCAGGACAATTTTTTGGCAGGGCGCGGATCGCGGACTCAAAAGGTCGTGGGTTCGAATCCGCCATTTCACTACTGTCATGAACCACTCCTAACACAAGTTTACCAGGAGTGGTTAAAAGGAATATTAGTAACGCTAATTAATAAGATTACTAATATTTTTCTAAAAAAAAAATTCTAACTTCGATAAAAAGTGTAAGCGACTTAAAAGAACTTGAACTCGATCTTTTTTGAAGTAAGTTTTTACTTTTTGTTAAAAATACAATTTATTGAGCTGTTTGAGTGAACTTTAAGAATATCACGGTCTGTTAATGAAAATATTGTTATTAATTTATTAGGTGTCCTAGATGAACTTAAATAAAGCTATTATTGGTGATGTAGGCGTAAGAAAACCCCACTGCTAATTAAAATTCATAGATTATTTAAGGAAACTCGTATGTTTTGAAGTCCTCACTTAGATATGTTTTCACTCAATTCGTGGATTAGCAAGTCGGATTTATCCGATTCTAGAATCTGTGCACCTAAACATAAATGCTATCCACTTTCTAAACGATCTGATATCACAAATATTAAACTGAAAAGTTTACAAATTGCTGCAAAATATATACTGATGGCTTTCAAGGTATAGAATGAACGGGTGCTGCATTTTGAGACCTTTAAATCAAAGAATATGTTAATCTGTGCTTAGGTAAGGATGTTTCGGTTATGCATGCGAAACTCATCGCAATTGCAAAAGTCTTAAATTATACAACTCAATTAAGTATGATAAATTGTTGATATTTATCAGATTCTGGATATGCTCTCCAAAATTAAAAGCGATGTGCTTCACTGTGTTGCGTTTTTCCATTGGCATAGTCAATAAACAAGTTACGGAAAAACATTTAAAACTTACCTAGATAAAATACATAACCTACAAATG